>JAKKIK010000276.1:0-37336 GCA_024500135.1 Heterodera carotae
CCCCCGTCTCCCTCCCCGTTGCCTCGTCTCCCTCCGCTCCCTCCCCTCCCTCCCCTCCCCTTCCGCCGTCTCCCTACCATTCCCCCCGCTCCTTCCCCCGTCTCCCTCCCCGCTCTCCTTCACTCGTCTCCCTACCATTCCCCCCGCTCCTCCCCCGTCTCCCTCCCCGTTGTCTCGTCTCCCCCCGCTCCTTCCCCCGTCTCCCTCCCCGCTCTCCTTCACTCGTCTCCCTACCATTCTCCCCGCTCCTTCCCCCGTCTCCCTCCCCGTTGCCTCGTCTCCCTCCGCTCCCTCCCCTCCCTACCCCTCCCCTTCCGCCGTCTCCCTACCATTCCCCCTCTCTTTCCCCCGGTATAATTTGGCCTCTACCGCTGCCATTTGCCCATTAAACAACGGAACGGCACAAATTTACCCTAATTTTATTTAATTGTGATCCAAATAAATTGCTAGAACTTTCATCAGCATTCAGTTTTTTTATTCCCCATTCGCGTCAGCGTCCATCCGTAAATTGATTAAATTCTCTGAAAGGTATAGATTTTAGCTTTTCTCATTTTTAATATTTCAAAAAATGTATTAAGTCTAATCTTTTAGACTACCAATTCTGCAAAGCTAATTTTCAATCAGTGGGATGGAATTACGACAATTTTATGGGTGTTTATTTGTACCATACCCTCTCTCTCTCTCTATCCGATTTAGTTCCTATGCTCTCTCATCCGATCGTTGATTCGATGTCTCTGATTCTTTCATACCTTCTCATCAGATCGACTCTATTTCTTTCATGCCCTCTCATCCGATCGTTGATCCGATGTCTCTGTTTCTCCCATGCCCTCTCATCCGACTGTCTGTCTGTCTCTGTTTGTCTGTCTGTCTTGTTGTCCTTTTCAGATTGATGACTTTGGCACTGATCAATGCCTCCTCCACGTCCCCCTCCACTTCAGCTGACCCTCCTCCTCTTCCTCTCTATTCTGCCTCTTCCTTTCCCGTCAACAATGTTAATGATCTCACGGAAAATTTTCTCGCCGCTGCCTCGGCAATTCAATCGGTCGGCAGCAGAAGGGCACAGAACGTTCAAATGCCCACAACAATGGTCGCCCCGTGGGGAGAGGGAAGGACAAATGAAAAAGAGTGAGTGATTGAACACGAATCACTGATCAATCAGGCACATTGAGAGGCTGTCAGATCAGAATTAAAAACGCATGCAATAGGGCGCTGGCGGGGATACAAAGAAATAATACACACCCAAATAAAAGTGTCCTCACAAATCAGGCTTGTTCCATTTGCAGGTTTCTCGCTTCTTTGCCCGTCTTCGATATGTTCCCCCTTTCTAACGGTGACGAAAACCACGTCATTCTCTATGCCTTGGTTTGATTTCACTTTCACTGATCAATGCCCCCCGAATCTGATCAGCAGATTTCCACCCCTTCCCCCCTCTCCCCCATCTGTTCAGCTTTATGCCGTTCTGTTCCTGGTTGGTGTCTGTGGCAATGTCAGTGTGATCACTCTGATCAGACATCTTCACTCCAACACATCTTACGACAACACAATGATTTATGTGTTATTTCTGTGCGTTCATTCTTTCCCTGTGGCCTTTAATTCCCACCCAATTGTACAATCCTTCCGACCTTCGTTCAGTTGTTGTGTGGATTTGGCATCCGTCGTGCCATTGCCAATGGCAATAATGGATCAGGTGGTCGCTTTTGCTCGTCAGCTTAAATGCATTTGCTTATTTACCTCACTGCTGCTTACAATTTGAAGCTGCTCGGCTTTTGGATGTTTGGCACTGCTCTTTGCAAAGTGTACAGAGCATTGGAGCACGTGGGAAGGGCATTAAGCACTTTTGTGCTTGCCGCCATGGCTTTTGGTTGGTGCCATTTGATTAGTTTAAACAACACTTTGTTAAGATCGCTTTCTTCGGGTCTGTCATCCACACAAAAAAACAACGTAAATATTCTCAACCATTTTAAATATTTTACCTCTATTAGCCATTAGCTTTATTTTACTCTGTCAGAATGGCGTAGAAAAATTTACGCGATAAGGGATGTCCACGGACAATCCGCGGACTGTCCGGATACGGATAATGACTTCTTAAGGCCAGGGTCTGCGCCTGCGGATACGCGCGTATTATCTGGACATGGGTAGCGACTTTCAAGAAATCGGGCGGATACCATGAACCCTACGGATTCCGGACACGGATTTTAAAATGTGTGTGCGTGGAGACCCTTCTGATTTTACTTTTGGTTTCGATCATTACTGACCATTCATTGTCTATTTCGATCATCACTGACCATTCATTCATTGTTCATTGTCTATTTGTCTGTCTGTTAGGCGTCGGATGGTTCTGCTCCAACTTTGTGTGCTCACTTTGCTCACTTTTGTCCTCCTCTCCCCGCTGCTTGTCAAAGCTTCAAGCAAAGAGCTTGTGCTCAAGGAGGTACTGCTCGAAAATCCGTACCGACTCGCGCGAGTTCGCATCTTCAAATGCATGGACCACTTGGAGGGCACGTTGCTCTGTGAGTGCTCAAGTGGTTGACCGATTGATTGTGCCATAAATTGTTCCAGCCATGTTCATCTCCTACATGTTCATCGTCGGGTACTGCTTCACTCCCCTCCGTCCTCTCAAAATGATGCTCTTCAGATTCTTTCTCCCCGTCCTTCTGATCACCGTCTTTTATGCTTTAATGATGCGTCGCCTCTTCCATCGGTCCCGCTCCTTCCCGAACAGTTCAAAGGTTTCTCTTCTGCCCCCGTCCCTTTGATCGTTCCCTCCTCCCTCCTCCTTCAGCTTCCCGTAAATCGGATCGCCGGTTACACAATTGCCATTTCCGTGTTTTTTGTGCTCTGTTGGAGTCCCTATTGGATTAGCATGCTTTACTTCAATTTTGCTCATTGGGACAGCGAAGACCCGGACAGAAATGAGGACTTATTCAACTCGGACAAGTTCATCTACATAATGTAAGCATAATTGATGCTGTTTATTATTCCAAAAGGTTATATAAGCTTTACCCTTTAAGGTACGGCATTCATGCACTTCCATATTTCAATTCGGCATCAAATTGGCTTCTCTACGGTAAAATTCGTTGCTTATGAAATTCCAAGCGCAATCAAAAGCAGCAAATGATCGAATGGAAGCTTAGCTTAATAAACCTAAAGGCAAATGGAATTCCCCACTTTTTGTTTGTCATAATTTTTTGACGCGCAATAACAGATTTTGGAGTGCAATTTTAAATTTATTTCGAAGGGCGTCACACGGTGACAGAAATTTTGAAAATTAATGATTCTTATAAGTAACATCTAATCATTGATTTTTTCTGTATTTTTTTTTCTTTTTGAAAAAGTCTAAGAAGTTTGAATTTGATGAACAGTTTGTCTGGATAGTTAAGCTTCTATTAAGCAATAAAATTGGACCAAATCTTGTTTGAGTTACGGGGCCATCTTTAATTAGCCTAAAAACGAGAGACAATTAATTGATTTTGTTACAATTAAAATTTTCACAGCGGCGCTAATTTGTAAGCGTTCGTACAATTTTAAAAGTTTGTCGTATTTTCGACCCTAGTAATCTTGTTTTTGGTTGGCCATATACAGTCTCGAAATGGCACCGAGTCCCGGTGTCTATTCCCGAGTCCCGAAAAATTTTAGTTTTGAATAGCACTGCCCCGTGGTCCAAATGTGCCGATTTGGTGCCGTTCAATGCATTGATTCATTCGCTTCAAATGACTAATTAAGTCTTCACAAAACCAGGATTGCTTAACAGTCAACTGATGCGCAGAGCAAAGTACATGAGCGAAAGCACTTATTACGTGGGAGGCATTGACAACGGATTTGGGGCCGTGGTCGGCGGCAGTCTCCGATTGGCATCGGTGGGTAACATTAGTTCGTTCCGTGGGTGGCATTCGTTTGTTCCGTGGGTGGCATTCATTTTGGCATCGTTGGGTGGCATTAGTTCGTTCCATGGGTGGCATTCATTTTGGCATCGTTGATTGGCATTAGTTCGTTCCGTGGGTGGCATTCATTTTGGCATCGTTGGGTGGAATTCATTTTGGCATCGTTGGTTGGCATTAGTTCGTTCCGTGGGTTGCATTCGTTTGTTCCATGGGTGGCATTCATTTTGGCATCGTTGGTTGGGTTGGCATTGTCCGTCCGTGGGTGCCATTCGTTTGTCTGTCCGGCTCTGCAGTATATCTGTTAATGTCAGGGTTCTGTTCCTTTCTCAACAGACAAATCAAAATGGGACGCCTCCGCAAAATTCGATAACTTTTCGCATTGCTTCGACCAGTACGGCACCTCTGCAGCACACCAGTTTGGCAGTGATGAGCTCGGGAAGGTGCAATTCCACATTGTCCACTCCACTCTTTGGTGCCAAATGTCAGTTATGGCAAATAATTTAGCTTCAAATTGAACACCAAAAAAACAAACAATGACAATTAATTAATTGATTAATCGCGACCAGAGATCCGTTATCATATTTAATGATAGAATGAGTGAGACAGACATAAAATTGAATCCCCTAATTGTCAGCAGGGCGAAGACTAATGCAGGGAAATGACACCGGCACAGCAAATTATGTCGGGTCGACCACTCCGAGCATGCATTCCATCTCCACCGCGTCGGCACCCCCGAGGGCGACCTCCGCCACCTCCAGCGGCACAGCGGAGGAAAGTGCCGCGGGGGAGGGCCATCGACAGGGGGACGAAGCACACAAATGGCTGTTGGAGGAAAGTGCCGCGGGGGAGGGCCATCGGCAGGGGGACGAAGCACACGAATGGCTGTTGGAGGAAAGTGCCGCGGGGGAGGGCCATCGGCAGGGGGACGAAGCACACGAATGGCTGTTGGAGGAAAGTGCCGCGGGTGAGGGCCATCGGCAGGGGGACGAAGCACACGAATGGCTGTTGCAGCGAAGCGCCGACGCATTTGCGCCGCTGGACATTTTGCTGTGATAAGAGCGGCCTTCGGAGCGTCGGCTTGGATCAAATTAAACGAGAATCGTCGTGCCTTTGGTCGAAATCATTCATTGTAATTAGCCAACTAAAATTATATGTATTTAAATGATGCGCGGCAATGCATCGATAAAAATTAATTATTCAATGTAAGACAATGACAAAATGATCAATTGACAACACAACAATCGATCGATCATTACTCCGTTCCCTCTGCTTATTAGCACATTTCGCATGTTTTGCGACAAAATTGGGCCATTTGTTCTTTGCTGTAAAAAGCGTTGGTGCAAAAGCCATTCCGCGCCCAGAAGTGACAACTATTCAATGAAAAAGTGTTATTGCTTTTTTGATCAAAAATGTTTGCTCGCTTAAATAATTCTGACACTGATCCATTTTCATTATCTGCTAACAAAGCACTCACTAATCATGCGTATCCGTGCAAATGCCGTCGACGGTCGGCGATGGCAATGCGATCGGCGGCTCAACGACGACGACACTTTTGGCGGTTGTGATGCTCATTTGATTCCCATTCTCTGTGTCTTCTATTTCTTCCTCTTCCTCGGTGCCTCCGATTTCATTTTCATCCCTTTCCGACAAAATGGTGGCCGTCATCGTCGCTTCTCCTCTCGTCGTTATTCTCGCTTCTCCTCCTCTCGTCGTTGCCGCTTCTTCTTTCGCTTCTCCTCTCGTTGTCATCGTCGCTTCTCCTCTCTTTGTCGTCGCTTCATCTCTCGCTTCTCCTCTCGTTGTCGTCGTCGTTTGTTCTCTCGCCTTTGTCGCTTCTCCTCTCGCTTCTTTTCTCGTCGTTATTCTCGCTTCTCCTCTTGTTGTCGTCGTCGCTTCATCTCTCGCTTCTCCTCTCGCTTCTTTTCTCGTCGTTATTCTCGCTTCTCCTCTCGTTGTCGTCGTCGTCTCTTCATCTCTAGTCGTCGTCATGTTAGCATCTTTCTCTTCCCTTTCCCTTTTCTTCACGCCCTCCCTATCCTTCTCTTCCTTTTTCTTCCCAACCTTCCTCTCGTCCGTCTTCTCCTTTTCCTTCTTTATCGCTTCTTCCTTTTCCATTGGGTCCCTTTGTGCTTCTTTTCCTCTTATTCTCTTGCTTCCATTTCCTGTCATTAAATTGTGCTTCTTTGTCTCTTCTTCCGCTCGTATTTGCTCCTTTTGTCCTCCTCCTCTTCCTTCTATCCCATCCCTTCCTCTTTCCTCTCTTCCATTTTCACTTCCCCCGCGTGTTTCGGTGTTCTCGTTTAATGGCATCACCAATTCGCCTGCTGACTTCGCTTCTCTTTTCCCCCCTTTCTCCTCCGTTACCGTAACCGATTGTGTTACTGTACTTTCATCGATTACTGTCCAAGTTGCTGCTGCTGTGCTATTAAGTACCACTGTGCCGCCATTCAGCTGATTGATTGTGCCCTCTTTTTCCGTCCTTTTTCCCCCGGGCACTTTCCTTCCGTCCAATGTGCCATTTTCAATATTTTTTGCCGTTTTTATTGTTGTTTCGATCGCCAATTTTTTCATTGGCGGAGGAGCAACGAATTCGCGAATTTTTAGAACAGAAACAATGTCAAAAATGGCGAAGAAATGGGAGCAAACCACCAAAAACTGAGGGAATTCAATTGGAATTCGCATCGAAAATTATAAATTATAATATAATGAATATTTTGAACAAAAAAATGGGCGGAAAGGCAACTAAAAATGGCCCAGCAAAATGCACACACAGAAAGCAACAGCCTTTGTCCAACAAACCAAACAAACAAACAAAAAATGGATGGGCATTTGGATGGGATGTCCAAACAAAAAGCCAAAACCCCAAAAACGGCTTTTCCTCATTCTTCATTGATCGATTGTTTGCGACGGTAGCCAATTATTTTGCATTCGCATCACAACTACTATTGAAGGGGTAATCTCTTTCTAAAATTTGCCATTCTTTGGCGATCTTCCAATTGGCATTTGATCCAAAGATGGCATTTCCATACGAAAGAGATGAATATTTGGACCAATGAACAAACAGAAAGTCCAACATAAAGGCCAGATTGGCCCCCTAATTGGGAGATGAAATCGGGAAAAGTGATGGTCGGCACTTCCCGATACAGCTCCAACTTAAAGTTGAAAGTGGCCAAGCAGAACAAATTGAAACGGAACAAAATGCAAGTTAAACCTCCAAATTGGTGAAGGACACTTCCATTCTAAAGCATACAAAAAGTTTGAGAAGAAGCCGAAGTGAGCCGTTTAAAGCAAAAGGAAAAGCAACTCGCCGAAAGGGCGGCACAAAATTGTGCTGGTTGATGATGGACGCCTTCAGGTTGAACTGCTTGAACACGTGCTCGTACCGTTTGCATGGGGGAAGGCACTGAAGGAATGTGGCGCATTGTCAATGAATGCTTCAAACTATGCCAATAATGAAGTCAATTGCTGTAGCTTTTTCAGAACTAAGCAAAAGTGCCAAACTTATTAACATAACTCACTCCTTCCCTGTTTTTCAATCGCAAATCGATGATTTTCTCATAGTTCTAAATGGCACTTTGTTGCTTTAATTCAATGGCATTTTGTTAGCATTTGTTTGCCTTCACAATAATTGTCGGGTCACAAATTGTGTGATTGCCAAAATTGAGGTAGAACAACGTGCAGTTGTACGGGCTGATCACTTTCTCGTCCAGCCACCGCTTCAGCCAACACGTATTTCGTCCCTTCAATGTTTGGTTAAAAGGGCATTCATTTTTGATTTAAAAAGTGCCACGAACTGAGTCTTTCTTTTGGCCATTTTGGCATTGGCTGTTCCCGGGCAACATGATGATTTTACGGGCACGCACTCGAAGCATTACGGAAGTTCGAAAATGGATATAATAGCGGGGGAACAAGCCGACATTGCGATCATTGTCGGTCAGATAAGCGATCACTTGTGGCTTAGCAATGAATGCCGTAATGGTCGGTTGGCACATTGACATCACAGACTGTAAAATACCTGCTTCTTGGAAGTTGAGTCTGACAGTCGACTGGGCATTTGGTTCTGATGGTTTTGAATTGTCATTACATATGTTAGCTTCCCATTCTGACTTTTCAATTTTGATCATGGGACACCAACAATTAATGGCCAAATCTCCAATTTGAAATAAACAAAATGTAATTACCATGTACACGTCAATACGTCCAATGTCCGCCGGGTCATTCTGATGGAAAGGGCGGTTCATACGTAAACAACGGCCGCGCAACATTACAAAATATGGCTCGAAGTAAGTGCAGCAGTTAGCAATGAACTGAAACGGTTGGAGCGAAAGCGTGGGGGGGGGGGGGGGAATTGTAGGGAAGGACATTTCGGCATTTGGGTTTGAGAGGGTAGGGCAGGGACATTTCGGCATTTGGGTTTTAGAGTGTAGGGTAGGGACATTTCGGCATTTGGGTTTGAGAGGGCAGGGCAGGGACATTTCGGCATTTGGGTTTGAGAGGGCAGGGCAGGGACATTTCGGCATTTGGGTTTGAGAGGGTAGGGCAGGGACATTTCGGCATTTGGGTTTGAGATGGTAGGGCAGGGACATTTCGGCATTTGGGTTTGAGATGGTAGGGTAGGGACATTTCGGCATTTGGGTTTGAGAAGGGCGAGGGGAGGGGGGGAGGAATGGTAGGGCAGGGACATATCCGCATTTGGGTTGGGGGGCGAGGGTATCGGGCAACAAATTTACTTTTATGAGTTCATTTGGTCACGAACCTGGTAACCGATGAAGCATTTTTGAATGAACTAAATTATGGGAGCAAATGTCCTAGCTTGTCTGCAAAACCGGCCGACTAACCTCGTGGCATTTGTAACCCCAATCTTCAAAAATATTTTTGTAGAAATCGCTCAGTGTTCGATTTCCTCGCCATCGATGGAGTAACGAACCCAAATGTTCTGTCTGGCATTCATTGAAATGCAGGGAAACAGTGAATGACATTTGTTTAAATTTAATTTATTTTCAAAAACAATTGTACCTCCGTGTCGGAAGTCTTGTTCGGCATTTTGCTCTTTGTCGGCATGAATCGTCCAACGTTGCTGAAGCCGGCACCTGCCACGGCAAATCTGATCAGCTGTTTAATCAGGGTGCCGTCGTTGAGAAGCGGCAATCGTTTGTTGATATCCATTTGGATTTGGCTTAAATTCAATGAGTCCGGGTTCTTTGGGCACAGAACGATCACTGGCAATTTGAGGCCTGGAGGGCTGTAAAGGTTAGGAGGGGACATTTTCCCCGAGCCCCCTTAGCTCACTTTGGCTGCTTAATGGAGTTCAAAGTGGCGGTTTGCCTTTCCAAATAATAGGCAACCACTTGTCGGCTTGTCATCAATGACATCAAAAAGCACACGGCGATCACTGAGCCCCAAATGAATCGGCTGGACAAAGTGCGACTCTTTAAACAAAACAATTTAACTTTTTTTATGGACGACCAAATGATTTCGATGTGTGGTTTTGGTGTTGCCATGCCACCTTTAGAAGAGCCGTCAGTCCGTGCAATTCGTTGTTCCACAAATAGCGGCACGTGCATTTTTTGGCATTGACTCTTTTCGCAGCGAGTTGAGATGAATCGCTGATCAGACCTTGTTTGGTGATCAAATTTTGTTCGGTGATCAGACTTTGTTCGGTCTTCGGGCTTTTGCATTGCGTTGGTAAATTTCGTTTGTTCATCGTCAAAAATTGGAATCGATAGGCTTATGACAAACAGCGGACGGACGGCACGGCAAATTGGGCGTGTAAAAAATAACGAATGATATGCACACTTTGAGCATGTTTGTTTTTAATTAATTAGTAAGATGTATTGTTTTCTTCTATTTTCAACCAATGAATGTGTCGCCATATTGTCGCTTTCTGATGAGAGAATTATGCCATATTTCAAATTCGGTCAATGAATTCCGCCGGAGGAAATGCCACGATTCTCTCAGTCACTAAGTAAACAAATACTATTTATGGCTTTACGCTAAATTTGCTCTAAGATGGCCGTTAGAACTTTGAAAATAAATTAATTGGCCAAAGGACAGCTGCCGGAGAGATTTTGTCCGTTCGATGGACAGTTGGGCCTTGATTTATGAAGGGATTATCCGCCAAAATGTTCCTTCCCCCCCCCGCCCGATTAGCCGTTTATTTGTTATTACCCGCGGCGCATTGCTTTTATCGATCACCCCAAATTTCAATCATTTGACCGCCCCGAGGCTTTTGGCTTCACCTCTCATTTAGCTCTCCTTTCGCTAATTCATTTTATTCCCCTTTGGCTCCTCTAAATGTTCTCCTTTTTAATTCCCCCGTTGTGCTTTATCCTCGTCCACTTTTGTTCCTTCGTTTCTTGCGATTCCTTTCTGGCCAATCGTGCCGTTGTCGCAGTGAATGCCCAAAATGGGGACAAACATTTTTGGAAATTGGAAAAAGTAATTGTCGAATCGGAAGCGGCCAATTTGCAAAACGGTACACAAAAGAAGACCCTGGAGATGATCATTATGCAGACGGGGTGCATGAAAAAGGTCGCCGAATTTGGAATAACATCAAATAAATTAATTTAAATTTGACAATACCTAATTCTATTATTTATTAAAGGATGATGCTTTACGAATTATGTTCGGACTTTGTGCGGTCAATGAAAATGCCCCAAAAAAGGTTGACGCAAATGAAAATTAATTATTTCGCATTCGAATTTCCTTTTTTAAAGAAATGTGTTATGGAAGTGATCCAAAATGCCGAAGGAGAGGAGGAATTTGTCCAAAGGAAATGCCAAAGAGATGAAAGAGGAGACAGACAAAAAGCCGAGGGAAGGGCGGACGAGGAGAATCAAAGTCTGTGGAAAATGATGGCATTGCTCAATCAGACGATTAAAGCCGCCGATCGGCATAATTGGGACCAATTTGGTCATTTTGTGCGAAGGTTTCCCATCCAAATCATAATTTTTGCCAGCATTATCCAAAATCTGCAGATACGATCAGAAATATGGCTCAAAAAGGGAAGTCGTGAAGCGGTTCCGCATTTTCAAAAGGAATTTGGCCATAGCAAAAAGGCTTCAGTTGGCGGAATTGGGCAATGCCGAATACGGAGAAACGAAATATTCCGATTTAAGTGTTGCCGAATTTCAACAGGTACAATTAGCTGACGGGGATTAGCATTGAAATACTTAAAGCTTTAAAGAAACTTTACAAGAATGATATGTCCGTAGGAATAGCAAATTTACCCAATTCAGATTTACCTTCCCTACAAATGGCCTTTGAACTCTCATGACAAAATGATAGAGCATGATCAAATCCCCGTAGGGGAACTCCCCGAAAACTTTGACTGGAGACAGAAAGGCGCAGTGACTGAAGTGAAGAACCAAGGAACATGTGGCAGCTGTTGGGCATTCAGTGTGACCGGGAACATTGAAGGCCAATGGAAAGTGAAAAAGGGCGAATTAGTGGAGCTGTCGGAGCAGGAACTGCTGGTGAGGCTCAATAAACTGCAAAAAAACAAAAAAGGAACCCAAAAAAGGACTGCGACCAATTGGACATGGCATGCCAAGGCGGACTTCCACTGCAGGCGTACAGGTTAGTTGGTTGGTCGACGGATGTTAGCTGATCAGGCGGTGGTGGTTCACACATTTCCCGCAGGGAAATTGAACGCATTGGCGGTTTGGAGCGCGAGAGCGATTATCCGTACGACGCTCACAGAGAAAAGTGCCATTTGAGACGGGAACAAATCTCCGTGTACATCAACGACTCGCTGCAGCTGCCTAAGAACGAAGAGAAGATGGCCCAATGGCTGGTGAACAATGGGCCCATTTCCATCGGTCCGTCGTCCACAAAAGACAAATAAACCAATCGGACAAATCGCACTTTTTAATGAAGGACTGAACGCATTCCCAATGCAATTTTACCGCCATGGCATTTCCCACCCTCCAAAATGGCTGTGCACTCCGTCATGGCTGAACCACGGCGTTTTGATTGTCGGATTTGGCGAGGAGGCGGGAAAGCCCTTTTGGATCAGTAAATTGAGGGTTTTTGAATCAATTTCTAATCCGATCTCTTTCAGTTAAAAACAGTTGGGGCAACAATTGGGGTGAGTAGCAAAACAAATTGCGTCTTTGTTAGCTTTACAAATGTTGGTTGCCAGGTGAACACGGCTATTACCGATTGTACAGAGGGGGGAACATTTGCGGGGTCAGTGAAATGGCGACGAGTGCCGTCATCGAATGAAAAGGACGCAAAGGTAGAGAGAAGCGAAACGACGCAGAGGGAGAGAGACAAAAAAGAGAGGTGAAACGACGCATAGGGAGAGAGAACAAAAAAGAGAGGCGAAACGACGCATAGGGAGAGAGAACAAAAGCACCGATGGAATCGAAAAAACCCCATTTATTTACTCAACTCGACATATAAATAAAGCCAACAAACATATTAAAAAGCAAATATAAAGAATAAAAGCAATGAAAAAGTGTGCCGTACGGCAGCAAATATTTTAGAAAGAATACATACAAACATTAATGATAGGAAAAAGAAAAGCATTTAATAAAATTAGTTTTTGAAATGAAACTGAGAAAAGAGAACAAGCTTAATTAAAGACAAGATAAAAAAGGCAGGAAAAACGCCAACGGAACTCGAATTCAAAAGGCCTCCCCTCACTCAACGGAAATTTTTGGTCCCCGACAGCGCATCCTTAGCTTCAGCTCTTCAGCAAATGGATTTGGAGGCAGTTGAGGATAAATGCAAGCCGCCGATGGCGTCGCATTGTTTTCGTTAAGAAAAAGTGACGGTCCGACGGAATGGCGATTTGAGTTGAAAGAGCGCTAAATTTGAATTAATGGACGCGACAGACAACAGAAAGCCGTGCTTACGGTCGTCGCACTGTCCAACAGTTCGAGTGGCGGAGCAGACGGAGTGTAAGGCGGCGGAGGGGTGCCCAACGGGTGGCCACTGATCGTCCGATTGGGTCGAAACCGATCGACGAGACGGACGCTGGCCATTGAGCACGGTTCACTTCGTCGCTGTCTTTGGCGTCGTTCGACCGAGGAGGGCGCATTGTAGGCCATTTGCATCTGAAACGGCTTTACACAATGACTGGTCGGTCCTCTCTGCCCATCACTCGCCTCTCCCGCTTCCAAAGACCTTCGCAGCTCTGTCACTTTTCGTCGCGTTTGCGACATTCCCTCAAAGTGTTGTCGCGTCGAACCTTCGCCTTCCACCTGCGGCATTCTTTGCGACACAAAAGGAGCCAATTCACGCTGACATGTGAATATGAGCTGACCGGCACGTGCCAGATTCAACTGCAACGAATAACAAATTTGTAAGGACGCTTTGCTTTAACTGCTGAAAAATCAAAATTTTGCGCCTTCGGAGATTAACATTGATTGATTCGTTCGTTCTTCTATATGAATCATACAAAAACAAGGAGTGGCCAAAATTGGAGGCCGTAAAAGTACGACCCGTCCAGGGTCCAAAGCAAAATTTAAATACGATAGGGATGGGGGGGGGGGGAAGGGCCTAATAAGGGGAGCGTCGTTATTGCTTTTGTTTATATGTGCTCCGAATTTTTGAAAAAATGCCACCACCTGAACGTCCGCCAGTCCCTTTAGCCCCGCCGCCAAATGCGTTGTCTGTGCAAATTCGGCCTCGTGCCGTTCCTGCTCCGTCTCTTGTTCGGCCCATTCCCTGCTGCGCTTCACTCTCTCCCACTGTGCCCTCAGTTCGGCCCCGTCGCCCTTTTTCGCAAGCATTTTGCCAAGCCGTCTCTCCTCGTCCGCCAGCTTCTCCACTTGGCGACTTTGCGCACGCATTTTGCGTTCCGTTTCCGCCACTTTTTGTAATTGCTAAATGTTTCGAATCATTTATGCTGATTTGAGTAATACTTCCGCTGTCCCGTTTGAGTAACATCCCCTACCCTTTTATAACAGTCCAATCAAGGTGACCCTGTTCGGACGGCAGATCAGTTAGCTCTTAGGTAGCTTACAATTAGACTTTGCGCAGGGAGGGGCATTTTTGAAATTTGAGTGGCTTTTAGGGGGGTTCTATTTTAGGGGGCTCTAATTTGGGGATCAATTATAGTGTCTAAAGTTGGCTGATCAGCTGAAGTTGGCCCCTTTATTATGCGCCCAACTCACTTTAAGGTAATGCCCATAGTCTTTGGCAAAAGTTTGTTGTCTTTCCGCGTGCATTTCCATCAGTTCACTGACCCTTCCGACCACTTCAGCCAACGCTTCGTTGTTACTTTTGCTTGCCCATTTGGCCAAAGCAGCGGCACCTTTCTTTTGTGCTTCGGCCGATTTGACGGTCATTTTGCCGGTGGCGTTGAGTGTTTTTAGGGCAGAGATCAGCTAAATGAGGCACGGATCAGGTTTAAATCCTGGCCCGTAGATAAAAAAAAAATTTTGAGGTTGAATTTGCCTACTGAGAGCGCCATTTAATGCCTTTTTTTGTTACCGGCATATGCTTGAAGTTTTCTAAGATAGATACGGGCATGCGGTACTACTACGTATTTCACCTCTTCAACACTGTTCCCATCGCTGTCCTTTCGTCCCTCGCTCCCATTGGCCGTCCTTCCTCCCCAAATGCCACTCCATCGATTTATTTTTACATTTGCCAATTGTGCCGAAATTTTGTGGTCACTCGGTTGTCGATGCCGACTGTTCTCCATCACTGTGATTGTCTGTTGATTGTTAGAATGCTGTAGTTCATCGACGGGCGGAATAAGCGAAGCGGTGACAGAACGGCGAAGCATGGAAATTGAAGAAGAAGAAGAAAAGGACGCGCGGAAGATGAAGAGTGAGAAGAAGATGAAGATAGCGGAAGAGGAAGATAATAGGATGAAAGATGGGAGCACCTTTCTGCTGCTGAAAAGGCAAGGGAAGGCGCTCATTCCGAAAATTTTCATTAGAGCAATTCAGAAATGGAATTCTGCATCAACCCGTAACGAGCCGAAGATTTCAAGGGAAGAGAGGGGGGCTATGTTCAAAAATATTTTTTCTCTTCTAGTCCAGGCCATCATCATCAGTCAAAAAATTATTTGGGAGTGGTCTGACGGTGCCGACAGGCGCCGTCAGGAAAAATTTTGCAATCCAATGATACCTTGGTTGACCGAGATGTCTAAAATATGTAGCTCTTAAGAATTAGCATTTTTTTCAGTCGGGACCACAAAATCAAACCAATGCACAAATTTGTCAAAAAATTGGTATAATCGAAATATTCCGTTACCCCAGACGACCGAGAGTCTCAGCATGGAAATTCTATGTTCTGTCTTCAGAGTAAGTGGTTTACAGTTTACACCTTTCTGATGATTTTTTTCATTTAGCATAAATAATAATAAACATCGCTAAATTTGGACGGGTCAAATGGAAATGCAAAGCAAATGCAAATGGTCCTCCTCAAGCCCAGCCAATGCTCCGTTGTTGGACCTTTTGCTGCTGCTGGTCATTCATTTCCCGAAAATCGATGAATTGTTGTGGGGTCATTTTGGAAGACGACAGAATGAATGAATGAATGAATGGTTAGAGGGGGAAACGAAAGGGGAGAGAATGGGACGAGTGTTTAATTGGAGGGATTGCTGTAAAATGGGGGGGGGGGGTATTTTGCTTTTAATTTACGTTAAATTCGTAATCAAGGCCCTCGAAAAACTTATAGGAAAAATTTAAAAAATGGGGGGGGGGTGACAAAATCCGGAAATAATTTGATGTGTGGGTACAGTCTCGCCCTTCAACAGCAGCAGCAAATAGAACAGCAGTTGACGAAGCGAAAGGATAGGACCAAAAATGTTTGAGACTTTCCCCTCGGGGGTTATTCACTTCGTTCTCATTCCAAAGATGGAGGGACGGATGATGAGTTAGCATTTCACCATTTATGTACAAAGCAATGGATGTGGTCAGCCACAGCCCTCGCCCCAATCGATGAGCGAGTTACACTTAAAATTGATTCAGGAGGAAGGACATAAGTGGGAAGGACAACTTAAAAATGCCATGCCCGGGCAATTTGAGCAATTAAACCCCCGGGGGAATGGCACAATTGACGACATAATGCGACAAATGGTGAGGAGAATAAATGTATCTTTAATACAGAATCGAATCATTTGCTGCAATTTCAGTTTTTGCGGGGTTAGAATACATATCTGAAAATTTATTCAAATTCTAGCGAAAATTGAGTGACGGAGAGGAAGGAAGTTGGGGGGAGGGGGACAAAGCGTGGGCGACAGAGGTAATGGGCCAAAATGTCGTGAGGTTTCGACCAATGCAAAAAGAGAGAGAGTCGGCACTTACTCATCATTTACTCAGTCTGTCATCTCCGTCGAATTCAAAAAACTTTTTAATTTTAGCATTTTTTAATGTAAAATTGCCTTGGGGCAGGTACTGAGTGAGTTTCATTAATGTTAAATGAGTTGGCCAATTATTTAAGCGTACATAAATAAATAATCGGTGCATTATTAGCAGCAGGTGTTTTTGACTTTGTTTGGTCCTTTTCTTTGGTGAGCTGTGTCTGTCAACCATGAAGCAGCCATTGCTTTTGCTAATATCCGCGGCTTTTCCTCCCATAATCCTCCACTTCCTTTATCCTTTGTTATTACTTTATTTGTTATTAATTCTAGCCGGTCATAGCATACAATTTTTAACAAAGACTTAACTTTGCTTGACCTTCCGTCAGGCTGACTCTTTCATAACATCAAAAAGGTGGCGCCAGCCCCCAAAAAGATGGCAAAAAATCTTGGACTTCCTCATCCGTGTTGCAGCGGGTCGGGAAATTTCGCTTCTAGCATTTCAAAATTAAATTCGGTTGATCATTTGAGATTTCGGGTTCGAGTCGAAATAAACCTTGTATATCGATATTAATTTAAACATTTCTGCTAAACTTTAAAAATTTTCTGGAATTGCCGAAATCGTACATTGTCGAAATCATGCCCTTACCCCTTTCCCAACCTCGCCCTGCTGCTCCTTCTTTCAATCATCAATTTTATATTTTACTCTACATCAGCTTTTCTTAGCATTGATTCCTGTAAATTAAATTACTGGCCATTTTGCGTGCGAAAAAAAATTGACTGAACCGCTGCTGAGAATGGGTGGTTGAAAAAGGGAGGGGCAGAAAAGGGAAAGAGAGGGAGGGACGGACAAATGCGGGGTAAGGGTAACGAAAAGTGTTAGTTCCCTCTAATAATGCTAAAGTTGTTTCCCCCCCACCCCCCCCCCCCCCCCCACCGCCATGCCCGTAACCAGGCCCCCCCCCATCCCCCGAAATCGAAAAAATGGGAAAAATTTGCTTTTTCCCAGCAAAAGTAAAAAAATTTCCCCGATTCCCCCACCCCCGAAACCAAAAATTTGAGAAAATTTGCCGATTCCCACTCCCCCCCCCCTCTCCCCGATTTTTTTTTCTGTTATGAGCTTGCCCCCCGCTTCCAATTCTTTCACTTTCTTCGTTTAGTTTCCCCTCTTTTGACACTTTTTCGGCGGAATGAATCCCGGGGAGGGGAGACGACGAAATGAACGTAGGGGGACCTATTGTTAGTTGGTATATGAGACATAAGAGAGGGAGAATGGGGGCGATGAAACTGATCTTTGGATAAAGTGCGGTGAGCCATAGGACGAGAGAGATGAAGCCGTCGCTTCTTCTTAGTCTTCTTCCTATCCATTCCTTCCTTTTTGAGGGGAGAGATGAAGCCGCCGGGAGAGAGATGAAGCCGTCCCTTCTTCTTAGTCTTCTTCCATCCGTTTTGAGGAGACTGGAAGGCCAGCAGGTGGAAGATAAGCGGATTAACAAAAGAATTTGCTACCGCATGCGACTTCGAAAATTATAAAATTTTAAAACAAAAAAAACTGAAACATTATTAGGTACGTGTACTTTTAGTATTATCTGTCTTTGTTGCTTTTCCCTTGGGAAAAAGACAAAGTCAACGCCAATGTGTGATGAAACAAAATAGGCAGTCAATCATTAGACACTACATGAGATGGCCGACATAATAACAGCTTTTAGTTTCTATTGGATTTTTTTTGAATTTAATTGATAAAATTGCTCTCCGCCCGACTTCCCCACATGAAATCGCTTACAGTTATAATATAATTATTCTCACTCCAGTCCCCCTCCTGCTCCCCTGCCCTTATCCCCTCATATCCCCTCATCCGTGCCCTCCCTCTCATCCCCTCCCTTAACTCATCTCTCCCCTGCCCTCCCTCTCATCCCCTCCCCTAACTTCATCTCTTTCCTGCTCTTATCCCCTCATCCCTGCCTTCTAACTTCATCTCTCCCCTACCCTCATCCCCTCATCCCTGCCCTCCTTTTCACCCCAACCTCCATCTAGTATTTGTGATTCTCGGTCAAGGTCGAGATTTCTTTGGGATCGAGTCTCGGGGACTTGGGGTTATGTCTCGATCTCAAATCCCGTGAAATTTTGTGTCTCGCAAAGCTTCTATCCTCACCCTCTTCCTCACCTTCCCTCTACCGTTGTCCCTCTCCCTTCCCTTTGGCTCCTTCTTCTATCACAGATGTTCTTTAATACCCCCCTTCAAACCGCACATTATGCTTATAGTAATGGGATTGAGGGGCGGGGGGGGGGGAAAGGGACAATCCCACGCCAACCGACGACTTTCTCGCTCGACGAATAATTCATTTCACTTTTCCATTTTCTTCCCCGCCACTTTTCTCATATCTGACATTAACGACTTCGTGCCAATCTGTTAAAAATATAACTTTTGAAATGTGCCATCCATTCAATGGGCTGCTGCCTTTAAGAATTCAGTTTCTTTTTTCTGCTTTTGCCATTGAGAAGACAAAAGTTGCGGCGATGCTTTGTTATGTTATTTGTTATTTAGAATATTTCATATTCCTAAGTCTAATTCATTTTTCCAACTTACATTTAATTTCATTGCAAATTGAAAACTAAAAAATAAAGAAACAAATTTGTGGGGGGGGGCACTAAATGACGATGGAATGAATGAATAGTCGGGCCAATTTATGTACAGCAATAATTTCTCCTTTTTTGCTAACCTTTATGTACTTTCTCGCCTGCTAACTACCTCAATAAGAACTGATCAAAATGCTCTCTCTGATCACGATGACCCTTCGAACATTGACTCACGTCCATATGTTGGCTCAAGCAGTGGAAGACGCCGGAGGCGTGTACGGAGGACAACCACTGGAGAATATGCGCCAGCTAAGAATCCCCGGAGATTTGATCATTGGCGGAGTTTTTCCCGTCCATGCCAAGGGTGGCGGGACATCGCCCTGCGGGGAGATTTTCGAGACGAGGTGGACTCGAATGGGAAGGATAGAGAGGCCCAAATTGATAATGCGTTAGACTTTTAGAGGAGTCCATCGGGTGGAGGCCTTCCTTTATGCTCTGGACATGATCAACGCTCAGACTGAGTTCTTGCGTGGCTACAAACTGGTCAAATCCGGGCCGTCTTCCATCATCGCTTCTCTAATCCCCTCCTTTCATCGGCCAGGGGGCTCTGATCCTTGACTCTTGCTCGAATCCGGCCTACGCTCTTAACCAATCCTTGGATTTTGTCCGTGACATGATCGGCTCATCCGAACTCACTGACTATAGCTGCGCAGACGGCAGACTGCCGACGCTGCGAAATCCCAGCCCGAAAAAGAATGTTGTGGCAGTGGTGGGGGCGAGCTATTCATCCGTTACTGTACAGGTCGATTTGCTGGAAGACAATTATCTGTCCCATTAGCTAATTGATTGTTTAGTCAATTTTAAAGATAGCAAATTTGCTGCGTCTGTTCCGAATTGTCCAAGTTAGTCCAGGTAAAGACTAAGTGTACAAAATGGTTGTACAAAACTATTATTGTCAGTTTCAGTGATTCGTTAGGTGAACTTTTGGGTTCAATGATCAAAATGATCAGTCATTCTCTAATCATTTAATGTTCTTTGTTTGATCAATGATCTGACCCATTTGAAGCGAGCACAAACGCGGATCTCAGCGACAAAAATCGTTTTGAATATTTTGCGAGGTCATTGCCATTGTCAGAACGGAAGAGAGAATTCATTTGTTCAGAACGGTGCCCAGCGACAATTACCAGGCGCGGGCAATGATCGACATCGCTGTACATTTTAACTGGACCTACGTTTCGCTGGTCAGTATTTGTTTTTGGTTTGAGAATGAATCTCTTTTAAAACTATATCTCATCCTTTTTACCTTCCGACATTTTGTCTTATCTCATTATCTGTCTACATTATGTCCCATCTTGTTACCTTTCTACATAATGTCCCATCTTGTTACCTTTCTACATAATGTCCCATCTTGTTACCTTTCTACATAATGTCCCATCTTGTTACCTTTCTACATAATGTCCCATCTTGTTACCTTTCGACTGTTCTATTTTGTTGCCTGTCGACATTATATGCCATCTTATTACCTTTTCGACATTATGTCCTGTCTTGTTACCTGTCTATATCGTGTCCCATCTTGTTACTTTTCTACTCTCTTCTTTTCGACATTGTGCCCCTGAAAAGGTCTATTCGGCAGACGAATACGGCGAATTGGGGGCGGACGCGTTCAAGAAAGAGGCACAAAGGGCGAACATTTGCATTGCCATTGAGGAAAGAGTGTCGATGAAGCCCGAATCATTGCGCGACTCAGTTGCCAATCTTGTGAAGAAGTGAGTGAGTGTTGTCGAGTCATTCAGCAATCGGCTGGCTGCTGTCAAACATTTTGTGCCATCTTTCCGATTTTAGACTCCAATCGGACAAAAAGGAGGGCGCCCGCGTGGTCGCCCTTTTTGTCGGCACCGAATACATTGCCCCCCTTCTCCAACAGGCACAACCACTGATGAAAACACACTTTTGTGTTCATCCAACAAACTTTAACAGGTCGCAGTCCGAATGAAACTGACAGAATCGGACGGATCGGAAACGGAAGTCACGGCAAAGACGAGGCAATGGTTCATGAAAAAGAGAATCATTTGGTTGGCCAGCGAAGGATGGGACAGAAACAACGAGCAGGTCGAATGGACAAGGGTCTGATCAGGGTGATCAGAGTGATCAGGAGGGTCTGATCAAGAAAATGAAAGGTTCTTTTTAAGTACACAATGGGAAGTCGAAAATTGGTCGCGGAAGGGGCAATTGTGCTAATGCTGGAGTCTCAAAGGTGCCGTTTTTTTCGACTGAAAAAAGAAAGCGTTCCGCCCCATTTTTCATTCCTAAGAGTGCCATCATTCGAAGAATATTATCTCTCTCTCCATCCGGGCACGGAGCACTTTGAAAGAAACAAATGGTTGAAGGAACTCTGGCGGCACAAATTCAACTGTGAATTCAACCTCCCGATGGGCTCCACTCAAAATCGGTCGGAACAATCGGAACAAATCATTCGATCAGCAGGGCAATCCAACCCATTTTTCGTTTTAGAATTTAATTTGAATCGAAAAAGAATTGTCTAATTTCTGCTCAAATCAATTCGCAGATGTGAAGCTCAACGTCAATCACGCGAGAATTTCAGCCCCGACGACAAAGTGCAATTTGTGATCGAAGCTGTTTGTGAGTGGATAATAATGCCCGTCTTTGTTTCGCTTTATTTTGTTATATAGGTAGACATAAAAATAAATTACGGCAATCGAAAGTGTTTCACCATAGACAATGCCTGATCGAAAGACATCTGATCAAAGACAATGCCTGATCGGTGGACAGTGTCTGATCAATCGACAATGTCTGATCGAAAAACAATGTCTGACCGGTAGACAGTGTCTGACCGATCGACAATGTCTGATCAAAAGACAATGTCTAATCGAAAGAAATGTCTGATCGATATACGGTGGTCGATTGCTAGTGGCGACTATACGTGATTAGTAGGTTTTCAGCTCTAGTTCTTGTATTAACGATTATTCTGCCCAATCATTTTATGTCGAGTCTTTGATCGCTCTCACCTTGTCAGATGCGATCGCGCATGCCCTCCAATCAATGAAAGGAAAAGTTTGTCCCGATGACAGCATCGAACACAGTTGGATCCAACGCTATGCGCGACTGCCGCAAGTGTGTCCGGCAATGAGACACATTGATGGCACACAATTTTATAGGCATTTGCTTGAGGTTAAATTTGAAGGTAAACTGATACATAAAATGGAAACCCCTGATCTTAAATTAAAAAAATAAAAGTCGATTATATTCAGATTTGGTCAAAAAGCGCGTCCATTTCAGTACACAAGGAGACGGACCAGCCCATTACACCATTCTTAACTATCAGCCATTCCGGCGCGGCAAAGGAGCCACAAGTTTGGACAGACCCGACTACATTGAGTTGGGAAGATGGTCGGAAGAGCGATTGGACATCGACGAACAAAAAATGTTCTGGAATGTGCCGGATGGTGAAGAAGCCGCTGGAAACGAAGGACAACAAAACGGCAAATTGCAGCCGCCGCCGCTGTCGGTGTGCTCATTGTCGTGCACTTTGGGATTTAGAAAGCAGCTGATCAAAGAGGTTAGGCCGTTGATCGAATTCGCGCGGAGATATATTTTAAAATCGATTGCCTATTGCAGGACGAATTGTGCTGTTGGGTGTGCGGGAAGTGCGAGGACTACGAGTACTTGGCGAATGAGACGAGTTGCATGGATTGTGGCGCGGGCAATTGGCCGACATCGGACAGGAAGGACTGCTTCAGTTTGGCGGAGAAGCATTTGCAATATATGCGATGGAACAGTTGGTACAGCATTGTGCCCATTGTGTTGGCGACCGTCGGAATTGTTGCCACTGTTGCGGTTACGCTCATTTACTCACTGTGAGAAAGGAAAGGACCGAATCCGATTTTGTTGATTTGTATTGGGATTATTGATCATTGTACACCCAATTGATCAAACTTAACACATTCAGACATGCTCAAACTCCGGTGGTAAAGGCATCGGGCAGGGAACTGAGCTATGTTCTGTTGTTCTCCTGCTTGCTTTGCTATTCAATGACTTTTGTCCTTCTGTCCAAGCCGAGTTGGATGGTTTGCACTACTCGAAGAACAGGTCTAACAGAATTGGAGTGAGGGAAGTGCCCTTATTGTCCAACTTTGTAAGAACAGGTCTAACAGAATTGGAGTGAGGGAAGTGCCTTTATTGTCCAACTTTGTAAGAACAGGTCTAACAGAGTTGAGTGAGGGTGAAGTGAAATGTGCACTTATTGCTCCAACTTTGTAAGAACAGGTCTAACAGAATTGGAGTGAGGGAAGTGCCCTTATTGTCCAACTTTGTAAGAACAGGTCTAACAGAGTTGGTGGAAGTGAAATGTGCCCTTATTGTCCAACTTTGTAAGAACAGGTCTAACAGAGTTGGGGGAAGTGAAATGTGCCCTTATTGTCCAACTTTGTAAGAACAGGTCTAACAGAGTTGGTAGAAGTGAAATGTGCCCTTATTGTCCAACTTTGTAAGAACAGGTCTAACAGAGTTGGGGGAAGTGAAATGTGCCCTTATTGTCCAACTTTGTAAGAGCAGGTCTAACAGAGTTGAGTGAGGGTGAAGTGAAATGTGCCCTTGTTGTCCAACTTTGTAAGAGCAGGTCTAACAGAGTTGAGTGAGGGTGAAGTGAAATGTGCACTTATTGCTCCAACTTTGTTAAGGCATCGGTCTGGCATTCTCCTGCCTATACTCTGCTCTGCTTGTCAAGACCAATCGAATTCACCGGATTTTCTCCCAAGTACCATAATTTCTCACAAACTTAATCCTGCTAAATCCTCCCCTCGCCCTGCTGTAAGGCTACTCGAACTCGTCGTGCCCCTCCAATGATCTCACCAATTTCACAACTTTTGCTCACTTCCGCTTTTGTTGGTTCCAAAATGATCTTCTCTATTGTTTGGCTTATTGTTCAACCGCCGGGTAATTCACAACTTCGGATTGTCCCCTTGTCCTTTTGAACCAACAATTCCAATTAGGAAAATAATTCAAATCCCTCTTCAAAAGGTACTCGCCACATTTATCCGACAAGAGCCGACGTTGTGCTGACATGCAATGTGCCCGATCACCATTTTCTTTATTCACTTGCCTACGAATGCCTGTTGTTAATTATGTGCACAGTTTACGCAGTAAAAACAAGAAAAGTGCCGGAAAATTTCAACGAAACGCGTTATATCGGATTTTCAATGTAAAATTCTGTTTTTACGTTTAGCATTGGTTTATTTTTGGGAAAATCTAAATGAGGTTGCTAAGGTACACAACATGTGTGCTGTGGGGATGTCTGATTCTGTTCTTTTTCGGCACTGGCAGTGACTTTCAATTGCGGACTACGGCACTTTGTATGTCCACTTCGATGAGTGCCAACGTGGTAATTGAGGAGGGAAGGGGCTGAAGGGCAATGAATTTATTTATCCCCCCAAGGCATTGGTATGCATTTTTTCGCCTAAAATTTATGTGCTTCTCTTCGAAAAACACAAAAACATATGCAAAGAAGGAAATGGAAGCATGCTGAATCGGAAGAAAATGGGATCGAGGTGAGTGACTAGCAGAAAATCGGACATATTCAGAAGCTTTTTAGGCTCACTGTCCAACTAAGGGATTTGGCAAAGCATAACTGGGAAAATGGTAAACACATGCCCGAGGCGCCTAAAGGCACGTCGGGACTCCCTCCCCCTCTCTAAGCTTTTGTCAAAAAATTACCTCAAAAACTTCGATTTCGAGAAAAAAACCTATAAAACCAATTTTGGTTCCACACTCATGCCACAAATCCTAGAGTACGTTCTAGGCAGCGGAATTAGCATAAAGTCAGTTATGTGGAATAAACATCATCTTGTTGGTTTTCATTTTAACATCACTGTCAGTTACTACGCCAACAATAACAACAAAGGCGGCGGCTGCTGTGACGAGTCGAGTCGTGGGCTACATGGATCCTCCGCTGAACCTCATTCGTCGTCGCCCACAGTGCACTCGGCCCTGTTGGGCAACAATGGGCACAGACGGCAAAGCAACGCTTCGTCGTGTCGATACACTGAGGGCCGCAGCACATCAATGGCACTGCAAAGCGGCGGTACTTGTGGCCACGACACTTTTTTGTAAAGGAATTATACAACGATCTCAACCCTAGTCGTGTTAATTATTGTATATCAATGAATGGACCCAAAGCGGGGAATTCTCACTTTCCAATTATTTCCTATTGCCGTGCCCTAATTACATATGAATGCCATTGCCTTTCAACGTTCTTCATCCCGTTAAAAAAATGCTTATATGCGAAAAAAACGGACAATATAAAGGGAAAGGAATTAAGTTCGGTTGATTTGGTTTTATTAACTTCACATCACTTTTCAACGATGAACGGGTGCTTCAACGCATCCGAACACGAAATCCGCTTAGACGGGTCCAAAGTTGTCATTTGTTCGAGTAGCGATCGGAAGTGATCGACCCTGGCAAATCCGTCTTTGTCAAGTTCTTGGTCTCCGGTCAGCTCGGCCGAAAGATTGCGCAACAATTTGATATTGGTGAGGACTGTGACTTTGTCCTAAAAAGATTAAAGAATTTTAAGTTTTGTCCATTTCTTTAATTAGTTGGCAGGCCCTTACTCACTTTGCCAGTGACTTTGTCCGTCTCGTGATACAGAAAATTGCAGTTGTAATCGAAGTGTTGGTCCTTGAAGACTGCCTTTCGAATCACTTTGTTTGGGAACTTCCCGCGCAAATCCATCATAAACTTGAGCATTTGGTTATTTGACTTGCCCGGGAACATTATTTTTCCCGTATAAACTTCATACAAAGTCACAGCCACAGACCAAAGATCGATCCCAAAGTCGTAGGGCAATCCGAGCACTAAAAATGAAGAGTGCAAATATAGTAATACAATAAAACGCACTTATTTCTGGGGCTCGATAGAAACGGGATACCAAATAAGGAGCCGGCTCCGCGTCGCCGACATGACAAGCCGAGCCAAAATCGCAGAGCTTCAAAAGCATTTTTGTTTCATTCACCTGACATATGGGAAATTACAGTGGAAAAGCCAACAAATTAGTCCGTACGCTAACACTATGTGAGTGAGGGACTGAACTGTGTTATTGTACATACACATATTGCGGCATTGACTGAATTGAAAAAGGGTGAGAAAGGTTCTGCAAGAACCCTTAAAAAGTATACAATTATTAGAGAAAATGGTGTGAAGAGAACGGAAAAAGTAAACAAACTTTGGATTTTGAAGGAATAACAACCAAAACAACAACAGCGAAACCGAACAGCAAAAAGTTCGCGAAGCTCAAAAGGACCGTTCCGAAGAGAACATTCGGAAAATCGTAACCAAAAATCAAGTCATATTTCTTTTTGAATTGTTTCAAATTTGCGACTTCGGATCAGTCCCTAAAACCACGTACCAAAATATTGTCCGGTTTGATGTCTGCATGTAAAATGTTGCATTTTTTCAACAGTTTCATTGCCAAAAGTAATTGTTGGGCATAGCTGCGGACAGCCTTCATGTGCAGGCCGACGTTGTTGCCATACTTCTTCAGAACTTCTCGCAAATTCATACTGCAAGAATAACATTAAATTTTCACAGGCAAATGGACAAATGTGAAAATCCACCTGAGATTTTCGAAGACCAAGCACAAATGGTTACGATGATAAAACTGCCTGTAAAGCTGCAAAATGTGATACTTGTCCAGTCTGTCGGCCTCGTTAAGCTTCTTCAGCACTTCCAATTCTCGTACACCGGTTTTGCGCCTAAAATAAAAAAAGCATCAACACTAAAACTTTAATTCTAAAATTAGTTGGTTTTGAAACTCTTACATCATGTCGTTGTTGCGAATAATTTTTATGGCAACTTTTGAATTTGAACGGTGAGTGTCTGTTGCCCGGACAACGTTTCCAAACACTCCGGCACCAGTGTATCCGTAAACGCGATAACGACCATCCAATTGTTCGCCGATTCGCACACCTTAAGGGAAAGATTCGCGCTTCAATAATAAATTAACAGCAGTGCAAAGACTAACGGTAGTAGCCTTCAGTGTCATCCCAATTATCTTTCAGTGCAGCTGTGGTTGTGTCCATGGATTGGATAGTAGCGGCTTTCGAAAGAAGCTGGAAAATATAGAATTACAAAACTATTTGAAGTTAAAATTATTGGACAGGTGGGCCAACAATGGCAAACCTCCACAGGAGCGTCATCGGCGAACATGTCAAATTGTAGTAATTCGTCTTCATTAGCGCCTGACTTCTTTCGATGACTGACATTTTCTTCTGAAATTTCGATACTTTCCTCTCTGCAACGTTCGACCTTTTCTCTCTGCTTCTCCTCCAGCAGTTGGCGCATTTTCTCCTCCCGTTCATATTCTTCGGCTTGTTTGGCCATTCTTGCAGCCTTTTTTAAAAACAATTTTAAATTTAAGGAAACCAAGCCGGACCGGTGCCGGGTTTTGCAAGGCCTGGCTACCCTTTACAAAGTTAGGAGCGGTTGTAAATGGCCAATCTGGTCAGGTGATTTTAGACGGTCAGGTGATTTTAGACTGGATTTTTCAAAACAATGAGAACAAAATCAAATTAATAATAGTCAGTAACATGGAAAAATTCAAACCTGAGAACAACTGTTGTCTGTCGCACAGACCACTAAGGCAAACTTCTTAATAGTAGCCCGGCGGAGGAGCCGATAGGCGCCGTCGAAAATTTTCTTTTTCATATATTCTCTTCCCTTTTCATTTCGAGGGGGGGGGGGGGGGAGGATCCCACTGGGACAGCTGAAAACGTGCCCGCACCGAAACACCCCCGGCCCAAGTTTTCTGCTATAATTAGTAATTAATTTGTTAGTCAACCAAGTTCTAACCAGTCCGGCACAGCTTTGTCACTTTGAAAATCTCAGTTTCTAGTAATTTCACTTACTTCGTCTCGGTTTTTCATGTGAGACATCTTTTCCCTCAAATCTCCAAAGAAGTCGATGTTTGGACTGTCCAAAATGCTGGGTGAATGTGTAGGAGATGATCCGGTAGTTCCGGGAGTGTCAGCTCCACCGGCCTTTGGCTTCTTCAAAACGTCAATAGCCTCCCTCAGCAAACGGTCAACCCGCGACTCGCCGCCTTTCTCTTCCTCTTCACCGTCCTGACCGTTGTCTTTACCACCACTGTTATTTCCATCCGACTCATTTGAAGAACTGCTCGACGAATGCTTTGGAGAAGAAGCGGTGCTCGTTTTTTCTTGTATTCTGTATTCATGAAAATGGTTAATGTAAGCATTACTAAAAATTGTACTTATCTTAACTCGGTATGCCAATTTTTGTCTTATTTTCGTGAAGTAAAAATTTTTTTTTAATGAAATGAGATTTATTACTTTCAAACCAACACTGGATTAAAGGAAAAGTTTGGATTTGATAGAATATGTTCATGGATTTAGCACTACATTAGCCTAGATTTCCTAAAACTGTGGTGAGTGCAAAAGGGAGAAGTCCCAAAAGAGCCGTTACTTCCGAATTGACATCCATTAAAAAGTTACGAAAGTGTCCAGCTGGGAACGCACCCATCGTCTTGCAGCTGTTGCTCATCCACATGATCAATCAAACCCATTTCCGTTCTCAATTTCTCGAGGAGTTCCTCTCGCTTCCTCCTCCGCTGTTCTATCGCCAAATCTTCATCTTCAGATTCTAATTCTAGTCCAACTTCCTCATTTTCTCCCCTTGTTCGTTTTGCTGATTTACCATCTTTTTGTCGCCTTTCATTCCTTAAAATTTTATAAACATTAAAGTAATGTGAGGGAGAAAACCTCTCATTTTTCCTCTTCCTTTTCTTCTCCTTTTTCTTCTTTTTGGGCGACCTGTGCTCCCTTTTATGTGATTTTTCTTCCTGGTCGCGACTACTGCCACGCCCATTGTCGTCACGGTCACGACGAGAACGACCCGATAATAATTCAACGCGCACTTTTACCCCGCAAATTCGTCTAAAGGTTATAAATTAATTAAAAAAACGTGAAATTTAAATTACGTTCCGTCCAATGAACGCACTGCGACCTCTGCGTCACGTGATTCCTCAAACTCGACATATGCGTAAACCGGGGGACGTCGTTCAACTCTAATTTTGCGAATTCTGCCATATCTATGGAATACGTCGTCGAGCTGAAACACTATCCAAATTATAATTAACTTAAATAATTCGTCCAAACCTCTTTTGAACTCGCATCATCCGGTAAACCGCTTATAGACACTTTACCGTCAACAATATTGTCGCGGCGGGCCATCTTTAAATTCAATGCTTTTAATTATGTATAAGATTAATTCCTTGTCTAATCCTAAATAATAAGAGTTAATGTGCGATTCTAGTGCATTTGATATATGAAAAACTGATTTAGTTATTACTCATCGAGAGCTGACGATTGATACCAAATTTGACAGGAAATTAATGTGTTTTAGGCTGCATTTTGTTTAATTAACAACTTTTTAACCAGTTCAAAACCCGGCTTGGTAATACTTACAATAATTTAGGCAAATTCCTTCGTTTTTGGCGTTTCCTTTAGAAAAAGTGGAAAATTTTCCCGCGGCGCCTATCGAAACCGTTAACCGTTTTGTTCTCTGGTCATTTAGTTCCAAGAACCATAAATTTTTTCGTAGCCAGAAATTTCTACAAATTAGGTATCATTAAAAAGCTTTTCATGCTTTCATATCACAAAAAATAATTTTTCGAGAGTTAATTAATCTCTGGTGAAATGACCTTGGTCTCCCTATGCTCAAAACTGCATGAATGCCGGCAAAATCAAAAACACGGGGCCAGGATTTCAAAAAGGTGGCCGGGCGGGATCCCGGCCAAAATCCCGGTCCCGGTTTAATCTAGTGACCCCGGCCAAAATCCCGGTCTCGGTTTAATCCAGGGATCCCGGGAAAATCCGGAATCCCGATCTCGCCGGTCACTAGTTAAAACTATTTAAGCGACTCTTCTTGTATGTATGTATAATCAGTAAGCACTAATTCACTGCTTTGAGGACGATTTTGCGTGAAATTTGACAAATTCGAATTTTTGTAAAGGTTCGAAGTACATAAAAGTGTTGTTTGTACGATTAATACTGTATAGAGCTTTATGATGACTGGTATTGTTTCGACCGAACTTAGTGTAACCACAGTCGATGATTCAAAAAGCAGTGGATCTTCGGCAAGTGAGTGAACTCACTTAGAATGGGTTTAACCTTTTTTCAAATTAGACCCCGATATCAGTGCTGAACAAGAATTTTGTTTGTATGAGCTCGAAACTCTCTCCGATTCTTCCAGCATTGGCTTGGTTCTGAGGTACTCAACAAACATTTTGCTGACATTAAAAGTTATCAAATAGAGCAATTTACGATTCTGGAGATGTCCACAAATTTACGCATGCCTTAGAGAAGCGTATAACTCATTATGACAAGAGCATTCTTAAAGTGTGCACATATCATTATCAGGGTTTTCTCGATTCAATTAAACAACTTCGCGGTCTCAAGGAAAAATGTGCAGAGATTCGAGTAATTTTATACATTAACATCTAACTGAATTTTTAATTTATTTTAAGAAAATGACAGAGACAATCGACCAGCAAGTTCAGGAGGAGAGCAGAGAACTGCTTAAACGCAGTGCAGAAATCGTGCGATATCGTCGTTTACACCGAAATGCGAACACAGCCATTCAGCAGCTTTCGATGTGTTTACCGATGTTGGAGAATTATACGCATTTGCAAAAACTAATGGAGCAGAAAAAGTAATAAATGCTTTTTTTTAAAGATGCGAGTTTCTCAAACTCCTCTAGAATAAAGCACCGGGATCCCGGAAGGCGTATCCTTGATTTGGGCTGGGGAGAGTATTCTGCTGTTTGAAATCGCAAAAACTTCTTAGAGTGCTTTTTTGTCTTAGAAGAGTTCTTTTCTCTATGATATAAATTCGGAATGGGAATTTATATAGAGTTTGATTTATATATTTTTTCCTACAATACGACTTCCTGCACTGATGTGTTTAAATATCCTTATCCTAAAGATTAAAATTCAGCATGGCTTGTGTAAAATTTCAAAAAAGTGAAACTGTTTAAGCCTGTTCTCCAGCCCTTAGTTGGGTAGGCTTAGGGAATTCTCCCTTAAAATTGAGAGAAACTTACCATAGGAATTTTCTTTTCCAAGAGGAACCTTCCCATAACCGGGCTAAACGAGATTATTTCCGTTCGGCCGGTCCCGTTTTAAACCTGAGCTAATACTTTTTTTTTTGACTAACAATAAGATTGTCCATTTACTTGTTAATTATTGAGACAATATGCCTAATTTCTTTTAGGTATTTACAAGCCTTGAAAATTTTGGAAGAACTTGAGCACAATTATCTTAATCAGCTACATAAATATCGGTTTGCTCATCAATTCGTCAAATCTATTGGACCGATTCGGGATCAGATAAGAGAGCGGTCGTATTCCGAGTTTACCGATTTCCTCGAAAAATTAATGGTACATTTTGCAATTTTTTCACCTATTTGTTTAAATGTTTCAGAAAATATCTGAAGCAATCGGAGAGGGTGCATGCAAACAGGTGAATACAACAGAAGTTTTTCCAATTTTCTTAACATTTTCGCTAAATTAAAAAAAACACACGAAGTTCTGTCAACGAATACTAGGACTGGTGAGTAGGGCTGCAAAAATATGCTAATATATATTTTCCCTCTATTCTAAATACTCTAAATACAAAAGTTCGAAAAAACATTTTCTTTTTGGAATTTGCGTACAATAGTTGTGACTTTTATCTGCATATTTCGAGATTTAGGTGCATATGCATGCATATTTTGGCATTTTGTGCATATATTTTGGTTTTGAAGCAATGAGGAGTGAGTTTTCACTAGACATTTTTTGGAAATTTGGGACAAATAAATGGATAGGAGAATTTGGACCGTTGAATTGTGGTCAAGGGACTGGTCATAGAATGGGAGAGAGGCAAAAAAATTGGGATGCGAATCGACTGGACCATACAATTCTAAATTTTTTCCAGAAGAAATTAAACAGTGTCTTTTTAATCGAAGAAAGATACGCAGATGGTTTAATGAGAGTCGTAATTTTAAAATAGCGACCAAATATAAAACACTAAAAAAAACTAGTTCAGAATTAAAAATTTTAAAAAAAATGAGGCGAGATTCTGTCTCAGCGATATTTCGTCAGCGATGTCGCGGAGAGATTTTGTTCGTGCATTTTTTTGGCAGCCTTACTGGCGACAATAAAAAAAGTTGTGTTGTGTACTCCCTCGTTTTTCTGGTTGGGGGCTTGATTATGTGCAGGGTTTACATGATATTAAGTACTTATTCATTTCGCTTAACAATCTTCTACATTAAATACTTATTCATTTCGCTTAACAATCTTCTAGGAATACTTATTCATTTCGCTTAACAATCTTCTACTTTAGACCGAACACTTCTACACACAATCTTATCTAAATGCTTCTACGGCAACGGAAAAAGAAAATGAAATGGGAAGCTCAAAAAGTTTAATGGAAAAAGTTGAACTGTTTGACATTGGATTGTCCGAGGACGGATCATTGCTCAGAAAGACAAACTTACCCAAACAAATGCATAGAGACAATGGCGCGAAATCAATGGCCGATGGCGCAACCGCAGCACCGAAACCGATGACCAGAAAGTTGCACCTAGTGAATAAGCAGCAACCCCAGGGGCAAGTCCATTCTCAGGACAAATTGGACCTGGGACCTATCCATCGATGCTGCCAAATATTCAATGTTATGGTGGGTACACTGTGGCGAATCCATTTAAATCTGCCAACGCTAATTTTCAACAGGGTGACCGTGACAAATTTGAAGCCTACTACAGGAAACAAAGACGTGACCAACTTCAGTTGATTGTTGGACGACAGATTCTGATGGTGAACCACAAATATTTAATAAACCGGGAGATTGGTTGAGTTTTAGACTGACTCAGTGGATGCGTTTATTCCGTTTCTCAATGAAATAATCGGTTTTTTTGGAATTGAGAATCGCATCGCCCAAATACAGTCAACACTTGTCACTGTCGCGTACAAAGAAGAAGCCTGGCAACTGGCCTTAAATTCCATCACCGATTCAATAAACGCGCATTTTGTGAGTTAATTTAAAAGGTTTTAGCCAAACCATCCTTAGCTTTGATTAGATTTCAACCAGAATTGACTTTAAGGGTTCGTGCCAGAACGTCACTCTAATGTTAGCTATGAAAAAACTCATCCTTCTGTTTACACTTACCACCAAAAGTTGCGGGTATGATCCAACGCCCTTTTACTGCCTCCTCCAAAACTTCAGGCAAATTACATCAAAAATTCTCTTTTAAAATAATTATTCAGGGACAAATACAATCAAATTTTGATTGGAGATTACAGTGAGCAGTTCGAAATTGCCTTGGAAAGCGACGATTACACGCCCATTCAAATGAACAATGAAGAGGAACGGCGTGCTATTGTTGACGTGTTTCCCGTGTACAAAAGGAGCGTTGAGCAACAAGTAGTTGATCATTTGAAGAGTGTGTAGAAAGAATTGGGTGGGTTACAGACGGACATTGGGTTGGGATTAGAACGGCAAAAATAAGAGGGTAATAAGCCAAAAATTGATATGCATAAAAAAACAGAAACTCTCAACTCGACCAAACACGAGACCAAACAAGAAACGAAAACAACGAGAAAAGTCTAGAATTGTGCCAATCTCAAACAGCTCAATAGTTCGTTATCCAATTTTGAAAACATTTCAGCAATGTTTTCCGCGAAAGTTTCCCTTTTCGCGCTTTGTGCCAAAAGTGTATTGCCAGGCAAAGGAATTTGTCTCGAGTTGTGTGCGATTTATGGAAGATTTACAACTGTCTCATTCGGAAGTGAGCGACACTGTCAGACGCTATGCGAACATTTTGTTGGCAAAATGGTCCGAAGCACTGAAAAAGTTTGTCACTATGCGGAAAAGGTCACTCATTCAGGTGGGCAATTCTTACTATTATTTCAGGCGTTTCTTTAAAATATAAAGGAAATTTTCCGCTTTTCCATTATCGTTAAACAAAAGTTTTTGAAGCTTATTCAAATCACAATCAACATGGGCTATCTCGAACGGTCATGTGAGTTTCTGGAGAGATTTATTGCGGAAATGGCGCGTAGTTTGGACGATGAGTTCGTCAGTGGAGGAAGGGCAGTTAGTGGTGGCACTCTGTTGGAGGATGGCGGTCATTTGGTTTCGCTGAAAAATCAACGTTTTTTTTTCTTTTTTGACTCATAAGTTTTGTTTCAGTATTTAGAGATTCTCGATCGGAGGTCGAGCAGCTCATTGACGAAGCGTTCAGGGAAAAAGTCCAAGTGTTTTTGGACAATTGTATGAATCAGTATTTGCAGCAAAACATATGAAACCATTTTTTTCATTTAAGCACACTACGATTGGGAATTAGAACGGCCGAGTGGAGTTGCAAGCGAATATATGTGAGTTGAGTGGATCTCAATCACTGCTTTGCGCCCTTTAACACCACCTTTTTAGTATTGATCTGATCACTTTTTTAAACACAACCTTCATTTCCTTCACCAACTTGCCACCCGTTCTGGCGAGACATGTTTGCATGCAAGTCGGAAATTGACCTGTTGTATCTTCTATTCTTTTCTGTTCAGACCTGCAAATTTCTTGCCGGCCGTTTGAGTTCGATGTTACTTTCGTCAGAACATCGTTCGGTCAGCGTCGGTGCGTTAGAACAGTTTTCGCTTGATGTGATGCAATGTGAACTTTTCACTGCCCAATGCCCCGTGCCCGGTTTCGAGGATAACGCTCTTGCAGTTACATTTTCTCATCTCCGGCAATTGTTGGATTTGGTTATGGGACCTGATTGGACGACTTTTTTCGCCGAAAGGGATGAAGGCACATCGCATCGCCAGGGAGGAGGCAGTGGCACTAAATATGCTAGAGTAAAGGCGTCGAGTGCTGCTGCGCTTTTGGAAAAGTGCGTTTTAGACCAAGGATGAATTTACTTACCCATACATTTTTAGGCCTTTTTATCTTTTTGTAGTTTAGTGATACGACTTGTCGGACAAAAGTAGGTATTTGAGGAGGCTACAGCCACCCTAGCCCACCCCCTTGTAGAGCTGCACGTAACTCGGAAAAAAAATTCAAACCGAAGCAAAAATTTAAAAATCCCATTTATGGGTATTTTTCGTTTCGTGTTACACAAAACGCGAAAGGAATTGCAAAATTTCTTAGCCAATTACAAATTAATTTTATCACTGGTAATCTTCGAGTCTTATTGTGTTCGCCGAGATCCATTATATTTTTGTTATTTCAGAATAATTGAATTTGAAAAGAAAAACAGCGGTTTTTTTGCCATCGGTCGAGGTGATAGTCGTGATAAACAAAAGCTTTATGAGACTATTTTGCGAAAATTGCGATCATTCACGGATTAATTTGTTGTGATTATATTTCTCGTGATAACGCGCTGAATCTTGGAAATGATATATCTTTTAATCGATTCATTTTGACGTCGACGAAACTCAAAATTTTCCATTTTAATCTTGTCAGGACGAATATGCGGGCAAGTCTGTATCCAGAAAAATTTTCGGGGGGAGGGGGGATCGGAAATTTTTCCACAGTTTTGGGTGGGCAAGGGAATTGTTGTGGTGGGGCGGCTGGCCCCCATTTCCTCTCCAACAGTCCGCTTCGCCCGTCTATGATCATTGCTGATCTCGCCGGACTGATCCGTCGCCTCTTGGTAATTTTAGTATTAAAAAGTTATAGCCCAAAAACTTTGTCCAGTTTCTCCAAAGTGGTATTTTTATGAAACGCCCAAGCCAAATGTTAAGCGACAAAACAATTCTCTCAAAATTTTTGATTAAAAAAAATTGTTTTTCATGAATATTATAACTTTTTCAGTTATTTTATCATTCAATTTATACGCATATGCGTGGCGTCGACAAGTTAAATAAAATGCAAGAAACAAATAAATAATAGTTCACAGGTTTAGATGTGGTGGGGTCAAAAGGATGAAATCAAGATCAACAGTGTCAAGAAGTTTAGAAAACCCTTCAGGGTTGAGCGTTCTCGCCTCTAGGCAAGCACCTATATAAAGGCGAGATGTTCGAATAAAAAACGAGTTGTACCTACATTGGTTGAACAGTATGCCGCTTTTATAATATGCTCATTTTTGAGTTCAGAAATATTATTGAAAAAGAATTATTCTTTTGAATTTGGACTTTACCCAAAATTATATCATGAAAAAGCTAAATTATTTTGGTTCTACGTCGCAAATAATTCCTGGCCAAAGAGGTTTAGTAGAGTATTATAGCATGGAATATCATCCTTATTGTTTGAACGCCTAAAAACAAATCGTCTAACCTGTTTAATCATAACTTATAAAAACATAGATTTCGAAACCAAAATTGTAGATTTTGCTTGACAACGAAAAAGTTATGGCCCAAACATAGGCTGGCGCCTAGTCTTGTGGCGCCGAATTGAATTGCTCCGCCCTCTGGTAAGCCTCCTAGAAACTCAAAGTAATCATTTTTATTTTTTGTCTTTCCAAGTTCAGGAAAAAATGGCTCTATTTAAGCCCTAGTACATATGTATCTAATACACAAAATTTTTTTCAAAACGTTAGAAAGAACTGAGACCAATGATCTTAAAATATCATCAACCGGTCGATTTTAAAAATGGACATCCGGCACGGCATAGGCATAAAGAGAATGAATTTGTGTAGCATGTGTAACCCTTTCACCACAAACCGGGTGATCTTTGATGATTTACCATGTTATTCTTCATGCCCATTTTACTGACATTACTTTTGTGAGACCAACGGTAAATCCCAGAAGGAGGCACTGACGCTTGCTTCCTTTCTCACTCGACTCGATTGACTCCTTTATATTCCATCTTGTTGCATTTTTTTCATTGATTTACTATTGTACATATCTCTCCCCTTCATATCATCATTGAATAATTATTTTGCCTCCCAATTTTATATAGAAAGAAGGTAAAAAATCCATGTACATTTGCCCAACCGAAAAACGGGGTCCCGGTTGGTTTCGGTTTGAGTCGGTTTCGGTTTGAAAAATAGACCCCTAATGTTTTTTGGACAAATAATTAAAAAATAAATTAGAATTTATAAGTACATAGAGCGCATATCTATTTTGCTAAAACACGAAAATATTTGAGATTAAATTGGGCAATTATTTCATAATTTTATTTAAAATAATCTGCATTTTTATTCACTCGCTTTTCACAGTTGCAAAACCAGATTTTTGCCCCAAAACTGCTTAAAAGCGGCAAAGTTTCAAAAATTTATTTCTGTTGCGCATGCACTGTAAAACATTTTCTGAATTTAGGAAAAATAGATTTTTATGAGTGCAATTTTACTAGTTGAAAATAATTTTTTAGAGGTGTATTTTTTTTGTAAAATCAGTTAAAATTTTACAAAAAATTGAAAAATTCGGAAAGAACTTGGGTAATATTGAAGTTTGTCCCCCCCATTTTTTCAAAAAATATAAAAATTTTGAACGAGTAGTGTAAAACATATTTCTGGGGGTTTTCGGGGTCGCTGACCACGAATCCAACATTCATTTCAACCAATTCCGAACCCTGACCCGGATTCGAACAAAAAGTCGAAAATTTTGAAATTCA
>JAKKIK010000277.1:0-37332 GCA_024500135.1 Heterodera carotae
CCAATTGATAACCCCCCTCGAGGCGGTATTGAAAAAAAGCCGCCCCCCCCCCTCCAATTGATGCCCCCCCTCGAGGGGGTATTGAAAAATAGCCGCCCCCCCCCCCCCAATTGATGCCCCCCCTCGAGGGGGTATTGAAAAATAGCCCCCCCCCCCCCCCCCCCCTCCATTTGTCGCGCCTCTCCGATTGCCCCTCCCCTGCCTTGGAAGGGTATTTTTTAAGTTTTCGAGACTAAAGAAAAAAAATTAGTTTTATGAAAAAAAACCGAAAAAAGTTAAATTATGAAGCACCCGGGCCAGAAGAAGATATTTTGGGTGTCGATCCATTATCTATTTAAAAGTTAACCATTAAAACAAGAAGCAAACCGGAGATTTCTACGAAATTTATTGGGTTTAGGATGAAAATTTATGACTTTTTCATGGCCATTCGTTGGAATGATAGAGAGAAACGTACGAATTATATAAGTATATTAATCCAAAAGTATCCGCCGCCCCCTCTGTTTGCCGCCCCCCTCCAATTGCCGCCACCTCCCCTCAAGGGGGTATTGAAAAATAGCCGCTCCGGGGCGGCTTTAGCGAAAATACTGTATAGGTATGTTGTCATTATTAGGTTTTATTGATTTTTTCTATATGCCTATTTTAATTATTTTGTCCTTTTTAAAGACACCTGCCCGCCTCACTCTTTTGGGCAATATGACCAAATATCCGTTCACTTTGGCCGAAATTGTCCGTCGCGTCAGTCCCCCGGAGTGTTTGAACACTTCTTTTTTGAGTGGCATTCTCAGACGGTGATAAAAGCTTTTTTGTTAAATATATTTTGAACTTTTTTGACTGTAATGATAGTTTTGTAGAGCAAAGAACAAGGACGGAGGCAAACGTTTTCGTATGGAATTGCAACGATTCAATTGCGGCGTGGATTTGCAGACGGGCAGACGAAAGACCGGCGCGATCACAACATTCACGGCACTTTGTGAACGTATGTATACACACCTTATCACAACGTGGACGTTGAACTCGGAACAAAAGGCCATATTAATTTAAATTTGGCGCAATTTCAGGCGAATCGATCCAATTGGCCCAAGACTTTGATAAGCTGGCCAAGGATGAATACAACGGTTTTCCAGACAAGTAAATCAAAGCAAATAATGATTAATTCAAATTCAACGCGTGCATTGTCAGGGCAATGGCCGACGAATTGTGCCGCAGGACGGCAGTGAATTCGATGGAAAAAGCCGCCTCCAAACAACTTCTGACCAATTTTCAGAATGCAAGGTGATACACTTAATGGTAGAGTGGAACATTATGCAAAGGAATAAATCCGAATTTGAAGCCAATTTTTAACTAAATTCGAATTTGAAGCCACATTTTACGCGATGCCATTGAATTGTTGGAACGCGCCATCGGACAGGAGACCGGCGAGTTGGCATCGGTGACGCCGGCGGAATTGGTCAACCAACAAAGGCAAATGACGAACAGTGCCAACGGCTCAGACGGGGTGGATCTGATGAACAGAATCAAACGATTTGCCAGGGTCACTTCTCTTTGGCTTTGGGCTTAATCCTTTCGAATTTGTGTCCAATCATTTTTCAGCTGTCCCATTGTTTTGGGAACCGCGGAATGTTAAGCGCTTGGCAAATTTTGTTGAGGTATGTAAGTTTTACAATAATTATCAAATTTTGTTTCATTTTTAGTGTCTTCGCCAATTGCGAATTGACGCTGTCCCAACAAATGTCCGATTACCCATTGGTGGCACCACTTAGGCAACAGAATCAAGCGGCGATGTCAGTGTCTGCCGACTTTCCGGAGGAATTGTCGACATTTCAGGTCGGATTGGTCAGAGAGATTTGTCAAAACAACAATATAAATTCATTCATCGCTTCTTTTTTAGCCCCTAGGAGGCACAAGCGGCAGCAAATCCAATTGGATGCCATAATTTGTTTAAATAATTTATTTGTTTCTCTTTCTAAGCTTTCATTTTTATTGGATTTTTTTGTAAACATAAATATGTATGAAGATAAATAATTAATGTAAATGTTCTCACACCAACAAACCTGAAATTGGCTCAAAATATTCAGTTCACTTACAATTTGATGTTCACATTTTAGTTAGGCGGTATATTTTCCAACAATATTGATATGAAAAAATAAAAATATCAATTGGCGGGATAAATAAAATGCGGTCATATCTCGCAAATGTCGAAAAAAAAACATTTTACGATTCATGATTTTTGCTTATTGCGTTGAGGAAGGGTCATCTGCTGCCATGTCAATACCGTCGATCAAGCCCGCACCCAGCAAGGAAAATTCTCCTTCCTTTTGCTGGCAAATTTTATACCCATCCCCCTTATCCCCCCCCCCCCCCCGGATAAGGGCCCACCGTCGATGTTTGACATTCGATGCTCTTACCATTATGTGTATTTTTTGAACTGAATCATCTTATTCACTCAGAAAGTATTGTGAAAATGGCATAAAATCAAAGAAATGTGAGAAACATTCATTTTAGGGTGAATTGGTAATAACGTACATAAATGGTAGTACATAGTTGTGATATTTTATTACACAAAAAATGCGCGGGGTGAATGGGTAAGAAATCCGAAAATCACGAAGAGGGACAAAATGAATGAAGATTGATGAATAAAAACTAAATGCCCGAATTTTTTTCTGTCCATGTAACCACAGTAATGTTATGAAATTGAAAAATAATGTTAGAATACGGTAGGAAAGCATCACGAATGAAATCGGTACGGTACACATGACAAAGAAAAGACTCATTGGAAATGGCAATCAGCCAATTATCACTTACAAATTTAGCATCATTTGCTCTTAATTCTATGCTAATTTCCAACTCTTCCACAGCCTTTCAAAGTGCCATAATGTTGATGAGTTCGTCTCATCGATTCATCAACTGCGCACTGACAAGTTGAAGCTGTTCATTCAGCTCCATGCCACCAATATGATGGCCATGTGACTGTTGTTGCTGCTGGTGCTGTTTCATTGGCATCGAACCGCGCAAGCCGAGCAGTCCGTCCACTGCAGCACTGCAAAAATCAATCATACCAAGATGGTTGTTAGGTGTATATTGTACAATAATTGGTCAGGTTAGTCAGTAGGCACCTGTCATTGGATTGAACCGCCCTCAGCAATCCGTTGAAGGAGTTCATTTGTTGCTGTTGTGCCATCGGTGAACTGTTGTTGTCGGCACAGCATTGGTCGACAATGTTGTTCTGCTGCTGCTGCTGTTGCTGCTGCGGGCGTTGAAAGTGGCGTGTGCCGGTGCAGGTGACACCGCCAATTGGCCTTCCAAGGCCCAACGGCCGACTGGGCGAAGAGGATTGACTGGCCTGGAAGAATTCACTTAGTAAACACTTTTGCTGCCTTTATGCTTCAGGCGCAATTTGTCAGTCTCAATAAACAATTGATCTGTAACAGGGATGGTTCCGGAATCAGGGTTTCGAACTTTTTTCGGTATCCGGGTTCGTCCCTAGATTATATGCAAGCGCAGTAAATGCCATCTCTTTCCGCTGCAATGCTTCTTACACCAATCTGCTGCTGTTGCTCCGGCGAAAGTTGTGCCCCGGCGGCCATTTCCAGTTGCAGTTGCTTCTGCGCCATGCTCGTCCGTTCCCTCGCGCACATCGCATCGCCGTAACCGCCCGCCGCGCCCACTAAGCCGCCCAAAACAGCTGCACTCATCGACATGCCACTCATTGAATGCCTTTCGCGGTTCAAATGCGTTGCCTCATGTCCCAATTGTTGAGAACGCTGACGCTAAAAATGGCATTTCTTGAATTAATTTGAAATGAATTTGTTGTGAAATTGTTGCAAAGTGTCATGTTGAATAATTGCACATACAAATTGGCGTCCACAGTACTGACATGTGAACGGCTTAAGGCCGGTGTGAATTCGTTCGTGTTGGTCCAAATGACTCTAAATATGAATTTAAGAAAAAGGGATGATCTAAGGCTTTACACAATTTGCCTTTTGCGTAAACCGTTTTGGGCAATAACGGCACTGATAAGGACGATCATTGATGTGGATTTCTAAACGAATGGAAACGTATTTTAAGTTTTATATATTATACGCAAATAATCCTATAATGACACTGATTTGCTGGTAATATCTATCATCCCCTGATCTAATTTGTTAGTATTGCCAAAAACCATGTGAGGAGAATCACTTCATTGGCCTGCTGGTCTAACTCTGTCTTGTCTGGACAGATCATGTGGAAAAGAATGATCAGTCACCGTTAAATCCTCAATTCTTCCATGGATTCGTAAAAGGTATTTTTTAAATTTATTTACATATTTTGTTGAAAGGCTATATATTCCGAGATGAAACTAACTAGTAAGCTGAAAATATTCATTTATAGCCATTATCAGCAACAAAAAGCATTCCATGCAGCAAATTAAAAATATAAGGACTAAAATCTGGTGTCAATTAAAAGTATAGAAAAATTGAAAGACTCTTAAAAAATAAAAAATTTTTTTGTATGGCTCGTCAAGCATGGTCAACCAACACATACTGCTGTGCTGTTGAAGGCCTCCGCGTGCTTTGAATCGTTTCCCGCACTGTGTGCACTCGTGCATTCGAAGCAGCCGGCAGTCCTCCAAATGCGCTTGCAACTCCGCTTGACCTCCGGCGATTTTCTTCGGGCAGTATAGGCACTTCAACGAATTGCTGGCACCCGCAGAGCGCTGTCGGCGATGGGAAGCAATGGTACCAGCGGACAGCAGCGGCACCGACGCGTCGGCTGTCGAAGCAATTGCGGCGCCGTGAATAGAGCTGCTGCTGATCGGGCCTGGTGCCGAAGTGCCGTAGATGCTAAATGGACTCGCAGCGACGCCCGCAATGTTATTGGTGCCGAACAAACTGTTCATGTCCAAATGATCGTGGAAATGGCCTAAGTAAATCAAAATATATTATTGTTGATGTTCTGCATTGCAGAGTTTGTCTAAACAGTCTTCCATCAATGGCTAATATTTGTACATACATTTTGGGATTTAACAAATATATTATTACAGTAAATTATTTTGATCAGAATGAATGCATTTAATTTATTGATTTCATACTTAATCAGATAATTTTAATTCAAATTTGATAGGAACCAACCGGCATAATTGGCCAATTGGTTTGCTGCAAAATCGATGCCTTGCAAAAGTGCCCCGTTGAGACCTGCGGAATGCTGCGCAATTTGGTGTCCAATCACTGAAATGCCAAAAAATAAGAAAATAAGGCAATATAAATTATATAATATTTAATATTTAATTACTGCCCATGATGTGGGACTGTATTTTTGTTTGATTCTTTCAGCTGAACGAGTCGGAAAACGACGACCCTTTTGGCTCAATTAGCAACCGTAGGAAATGAATGGAATCGCATCGCAACAACTGACACCTTTTTAATGTCACACCTTTCCATCCAACCCCCCCCCCCCCCGCTCCGCCGGGGTCGGTCCACCACCGAAGCAATAAATTTTATTTTTTATTCCGATTTTTGTTGATTATATTACCACCGTTGTTGCCTCTGGCGCTCAGCTGCTCGTTCTGCTGCTGAATGTTGTTGCTTCGGCCCAGCAAATTGTTAATCTTAAATTTAAATTAAATGTTTCCTTTTTTTGTGAATTAAATATTATACGAAGCAAACAACTACATAAACCCAGAATTGAAAAGATTAGACACACGTGCAGCTTTTAATTCTCAGATTTGCTTAATCCCCTGAAAGTGATCGTTGAGGGATACCAGCGCCGCGGGGGATGTCCGTGCCAGGTCGGCTTCAGAGTTGACACCGTTGGAAATGCTGGACGAAGTTGATGAGATGCGTTGGGGCTGCCGATGCTGTTGCTGCTGAAGCGCCGGTGCCCCGGGGGCACATTTCGTTTGGCTTTGGCTGTTGTTCATCGTCAGTTGTTGCTGAGACTCGCCCATCTCCTTCTTTATCTGTCGTTGCTGCTGCTGCTGCTGAACCACCAGATGGTTGATCAGGCCCAGATCGTGTTGAAACTAAACAAAAATACCGTCAAATCTACTCAAAAAATCTTTCTTTTTTTGGACGGATTCCCATGGATTCAAAAGCTTTGGCATTGTTTGTTCAACGCGTATTTCTTTAAGGTAAACATTTACCCAAAATGTGGTCATTTTTGTGCCATTTTTGTTTGTTGCCCGGCCCGGTGCCAGTGCAAAGTATGGCACAGGTCCTAAGGCGGTCGGCCGTGTTTGTGTTGTATCAATACCAAAAGCGGCGCAATGATTTATTTATCCCACCACCAAATTTATATTTTTACATATACAAATTCGGTGGATGGAATGGATTGGAGGCGGGGGGCACTGAATGAGTGACTCTCTTCTGACTGAGTGAATGAATGAATATGCTGCCCACTCTCTTCCCCCGCTTGCTTCTTCTCGGCGGGCAGTGTTTGTACGTTTTTTGGCCTGCCCGTTTTAAACAAAAAAAGGGGCGGCGAAATTTTTGAATTTTGGTCTTTTGCGTCGATGCTTCTCATATTTATCAAATTATGCCGCGCTGCTACAAATTTTCCCAATTTTTCTGCGCAAAGCGCGCGCAAATAATGCACAGACAAAGTGAATGAATGAATGGGAAATTGCCAAAATGCCAATGCATTGAATTGTCTGTACGTGTCCATTTTTCCCACCCAAAAACTTAACCATTGAGTTTGTGGTGAAATTCTGCTCCTATTTTGGACGGTCCCGACGGGGGACGTAAGGAATATGCCACTTTCAATGGGTTGCGTTCATCTGTGAGAAAAATGATTACGGAATTTTGATTTGAAGAAAGTCGAATATTTAATAGTGGAAATGGAAAATGAACAAAAATCAAATTTAATATGGAAAAAGATGGAATATGTATTTACAACAAAAAAAAAACATTGGACAAAAGTGTTTCCTCAAGTGCATTTAAAGTGTTCAGTGATGGAGCAAAGATCAAAAAAAAAGAGATAATGAGGCAATTCACTGCAAATCCATCCTTGAGGGAATTTCACACTTTTTGTTGCGATTTGGCGTAAAGAAACATAAAAATTGCGGATTCCCTGCCCAACCCGTCGCCCGCCCGGTTCTTTTCGATCTTGAATCGATTTTGAAGAAAAAACTCCTCTTTTGCTGCAGGGGTTGGATGACGAAAGGGAGAAAGGGGACACATTTGAGGAGTAAGAGCATGTGAGATGAGGAGATAGGGGGGGTTGGAAGGGAGCGGAGTGAGGGAGAAATGGAGGAGAGGGGAAAGGGAAGGGAGGGGAAGGGAAAGGGAGGGGAAAGAGAGGGGAAAGAGAGGGGAAAGGGAGTGAAAGGGAAGGTGAAAGGGAACGGAGGGGAAAGAGAGTAGGGGGAGGAAAAAGGAGGGAGGGACGGGGGAAGCACAAAATTCGTCGGTCGCCTATCCCAACCATTGAATTTTTTGTTCACTTAAAACAGCCCCCGGAGCATTGAAAAAAGGTGGCAACGCAACAGCAGCAGCAGTAGCAGCGGGGAGTGGCGCTGCAAATAGAAAAATTGGGGGGCGGCAGAGACGGAGAGGAGCTGCTAAGGTTAACGCCACCGCACCTTTGGCCCCACTATTTGCAGGCGCCGGACCACCCTAACCACCGTCAACAGCGACCGCTGTCACCGCCTCTCTGTGCCTCTTCAAACGCCTCTGTCTCTCGACAAGTATTTCCATCGCCTCTTCAAACGCCTCTGTCTCTCGTCCGTGTCGTTGTCCGTCTGTCACCAAGTATTTCCACCAGTATTATCCATCTCCCCCTCTCTGCTTCATCCCCTCCCTTTTTTGTTGTTCCTATTTTGTTGTCAGCCGTCCATTCTTTGACGACGGCCGTCCGTCCGTCCGTCCGTCCCCGTTCCGATAAACCCCACAGCAGCAGGCCAAATGCATCCATCAAACTCATGCAGTTATTTAACTGACTACTACTATAAAGCACCTACATATGTATGCTTGAGGCATTTTTTGTGTGAGCGTTTAAATTTAAACAAAAGTAGTAGCTAAGGAAAAATGTGAAAAAAATAAAAAATATATTTTTAATTAATCTTAAATTTGACTGATCTACAAAAAAAACTTGTAATTTTTTGGTTTTATTAAATTTTACAAAAAAAAATGCCATCGGTTTGGTAAATGGGGAAAGCCATAAATATTTGAAGGAGTCACACTCACACTTCTAAAATTCTTTTTCTCAACGATTGCCAATGTACTAACAAAGAAGGACGAGAAGCGGGCAAAGTCAAAAAATAAAGATACATACACTTTGGGAATTAAAAAAGAGAAATTAAAAGTTGAATTGATTAGCGAAGTGCCTTTGCTTCAATTAATTTAAATTATTTTGAACCATTTGTTGAAGGTCATAGGGGTAAAGAATAAAGTAAAATGTCAAAGTTGATGGACTGACAAAATGTTCTGTCGTCTTTTGTGATGAAAAAAGCGGTAAGTTGCTGCTGCAAGGGAAAGGGATGGACGGACGGATGCTTTGGGGGAGGGAGGAGGGAGGGGGAAGTCTGTCCGATTCGCTTCATCGCTGGAGGGGCGGGCGGGGGGCTTTTTCCCCCCTCCGCCCCCCTCCCTACGGACCCGAGCGCAGAACGTTCTTCCCATCCAGTCAGTCGCCCATCAGCATCATCATCCGTCCGTCCGTTCAATTTTAGCACATCCTCCGAAACATCCATCCTTTCATCCATCCCTTAACGCCCCCCCCCCGTCCCCCACAATCTGTTACTCCCCCCGCTGCCCACCTTCACCCCTCCCTTACCCACCCCTCTTTTCTCCCCAATAATAAAATCCGCGCAGCCATCAGCCAGTTTTTCTCAACTGCGCGGAGGTTGCGCTCATCGTTCGCCCCTCCGCCCGTCCCCACTCCCCTCCGGCGATTTACCTCCCTACAAAATCGCTTAGATGAAATTTTTAGGAGAAATAAAGAAATAAAATGAACGACGAATGACTTTTCGGCTTGTGACTGCGAACAACGTCGCCAAGTGATTGGGGAAGAGAACGGACCGACGGTGGTGACGGGGGCAAAAAACGCGTTTTCCCCGTCTGTTTTGCCCTGCTTTTTGGTTGTCAGATCAGACGAATGTTGCAGAGGAGTGGGGGGGGGGGGGAGGAGGAAGCATATTTCGGAGAATGGATGAACACGGGAGGGAGGCTTCGCCAAAGATGAATTTGGATGGGGCGGTGGGTGAATGATCCGGACATGATCAGTAGCATTAGCAGAGAGAGAGAGAGAGAGAGAGAGCTGATCATCGGCAGATTAACTCCAAATATAATTTAAAAAAGAAACTTTGACTGGCGCTGATGAGAACGATTGATTAAATTAAATGAGAAGAGTTACAATTTGAAGCACATTAGCGTATTATTTAGCACAGCACGGACAAACTTTTGTTAAAAGGCCAAAAAAGAATATAAATGTTTAATGGAATTTAGAGAATAGAAAAGTAGCAGCAAAAGAAGGCTTAATTAAAGTTAGCAAATTAAAATTGCAGAATTAATCAATTCCGATCACTGATCGGCTAATTGAGCTCATCGCCTTTCCGATTTGGCAATTGCCTTTTGTCTTCCCACAATTCTTCGTTAATTATCAGCCTTCACAACATTAAAGGAAAGATTTTAAATAAAAAAGCAGCCGGCAGATATATGCTTAATGTTCAGGGTGCGATTTTACCTGGAAAACCGGGCATTTGCCCGGTGCGGCGCCTATCGGCACCGCTAAAAATAATGTCTCTAAAATAAGACGTGAAAACCGAACAAATTGGACCAATTTCTCTTAACAAATTTAGTTAATTTTTTCGAAAATTTTCCTGGCGTAAGCGCCGCATCCTCCCGTACCCAAAATTTGGTTTTTGTTTTTAACCTCCAAAATTGAAAAAATTTCTATACGCTTATTCCATCCAATTAAATAAAAATTGTTGTGCCCAAATGCTCATAATTACTTTTTTTCAATGCCACATTTGCTCAAACAGGCGAAAAAGTAGTGATAATTTTGTTTTTACGTTGTTTTACATAGAACTATTGGCTAAAAAATTGCCAATAAATTTCTTTTCTATAATTGTTGTTTTTTAATATTCTAATATTAAAAACTTGTGATTTTTACACCTAAAATTTCCTTTTAGTTTTCTCAATGTATTCTTTAGTTTTTTCACTTACACGGATTCCTTCATTAATTCTTTTTTTTCCCAATTATTTAACATTGAATATTTTTGTCTTTGTTTTATGCCAGCATTGCGTCTTCGATAAAACATTTTAATCCCCCCCCCCCCAAATCCATCCCTCCTCCATTTCCCTCTCTTCCCGCAAATTTAATCCGTTCAGTAGCATTAAAACCCTGCAAATTGCATCAGCAGGTCCACGTCAAATTTCCAACACATGCGCTTTTTGCTCCATTGGCAATCCAAGACTTTTCTAATTAATTCGACGCGCAGGATTGAACAGATTATTGCGAGGATTTTCCCTGTCGCTTTGACACGGGGCTAATCCACGTGGACAAATGAGATCGTGCAACTAAACACCTGCTGCTGCAAAAGTGCAAAAAATTATCGGCACAGAACGGAAGTTGGAAAAGGTAGGAATTAAACATTTGGTAACAGTTTCTTTGTACATTGGAGAATTAAATACAAGAGAACAAATGGACACATAACAATTCTCGACTAAACTTTTACCATTTTACTCGAATTAAATTTTAAATTTTCCAAGCGACGCCTGCGGCTTCACCGAACCCCTATCCTTCAAAATTCGGGTTCACGTTGTGGCAATCAATTGGACAAAAAATCATTGAGCTTAGTTAAAAAATACGAGTCCTTGTTAATTATTAAAAACCAGATTTTCCCAAATTTACAATCATTTAAAGTTTAAAGTTTAGAATTTTCCGAACGTTAACATTTTTAATATAGAGCCTATTTAGGGTCTTTGAATGACACCAAATTATTTCGTTAGCTCATTCTGAGATTTTTTCTGTGTCCCGCCCCGCAAATGTCGTCTAATAATTTTCTTAATTTCTTACGCTAACATTGTCCTGCTGCTGCTGCGGATTTTCTCCTCCAAATTCGAAACTGTGAAGTTGCAATTGTTGCTGTTTAAAATGGCGGTTGTGCTGCTGCTGTTGACAAATCGTAGCAATGCTGCAGCCGCTGCTTCTTCTGCTGTTGATGGACTGCTCGAAGAACATTTGGTGCACTTCTGCCGATGGATTATATTTATTGTTCATTCACTCATTCAGTTAAATATGTTCATAAAATTTGTATTAAGAGTAGACTCTTGAAAATGACAATAAATATAACACATTATGTAATGAAAATAGAGACCGGACAGGAGGGTCGATCAGTATTTTTTTCAAAATCCAAAAGCGGTGAACAAGAAATCAAAAAATTTTCGATTGGATATGAAAAGTTGAAATATGGAAGAAATATCGATGAAGTCGAAAAAGGTCGGAAAAAATCTATCGGTCCGATTCTAAATGAAAAGATCTACCCCTTCAATATTGTTCAACCGCTTTTACACAGTTTATGAATGGTTTAACAAAATATATACAAATACAATAAGTTGGTTTGGCATGCCATGGCGGGCGGCATTCACTACCGTCGTCTTTTTGACATTTATACATTCTTTTATTTAATTAATTATAATTTTGCAAAACTAATAAAGTAATTAGCACAATACAAGCATGGCTAAAAGAAGCAAAATGGCAAAGGCTTCATTGAGTCTTGACGAATTATCAGAGAAAAGTTAATGCCAATTCCCTCTTCTCGGTCAAGACACAAAATTGTACGAGGATTAGCCGTTCTTGACGCCCCCCCCCCCGCCTGTCAGATGGCAAATTTGATGAAATTATGTGAAGATAAAAAAGGAATGGAAACGATGTAATCCTTAAAATTAAACCCTCCAAAGATGCAAAGAAAATGGTAAAAATTGGCATTGTGGTAGGAGGCCGGGGGAACGTAAGCGGCTGGGAAGGGGTGGTAAAAATAAAAATAAAAATAAAAAGCATTATTATTGTATTGGACAAAAATGCAAATGTTTGGAGAATTCTCTGCAAAAAAAAAAACTTTTTTTCCACATAAATGCCATGCTTTTCACGTTAAATCTTTTTTAGTTCCTTCATGTGGTAGGTATTCTCATTTTTACAAAAAGAATTCACGCAATAAATGTTTGGTGGGAAAAGGCAAAGACGCCAAACAAAATGATATTGTATAACACTAAAATCTTACAAAATAAAAAAAAGGTGCCAATGCGCACAAAATTATGCCGTTTTGAAATTACAACAAGCAAAACTGCAAAATATATTATTATTATTAGTTGCATAAATCGGCACGCAAAAGATACAGTGGCCCCGAGCAAACAAAAAATAAATAATTGTTTATTACAAGTCAAATTGGAAATGCAATTTTATTAATTAAAGACAATGTAAAAATGAAAAAAACAATTTAAAAATAAATTGCTTCTTACAAAATTTTGTAAATAAATTTAACATAATTATTTTAATGGAAATATTATTTTCAATAGCAAACAAGAAATTTGGAGACTATTGATAGTAAAAATGTTATGACTGGAATTTGTTGCTTTGATCGCTTTTGGTGGCTTAAAAATATTTTGGGCTGGAATTTGTTGACAAACAGTGCCATTTACACTGCAGGACTTAAGTTTCTGTTTAATTCTTCGACAGGATTATAAAGATTGGCATATATAAATCCATTACAATTATCCCCCGTCCCCCCGCGGTCAAAATCTAAAAATGTTTTTCTAAATGAACGATGGCTTAACCAATGTACGGCAAAGTGCCGCAATAATGGCAATTATATGTAAATGATAAAAAAACGAAGAGAAGGGATAAGGAGAGAAGAGAAGAGAAGCGGCTGGAGGGCTTCTTCTTGCTCCATTCTTTGCCTATTCAGCAGACAGTTCGTCTCCTAAATATAATTATTATTGTGATTTTGATGCCAAAATAATTAAAAAAATTTGGGGGGGGGGGAGGACAAAATGAGAGCGAAATCGCTTAATTATGCTAAAATGTGACGGCATTTGGCCACTGCATTTGAATAATGACAAAATGGAGTCCCTGGAGATATATGTATCGCGCCGCCGTTACAGCACAATGTGTGGTCCTTTTCTTGGAAACTCGAAACTAATAGAACTGAAAATCCATAAACAAAACCATTTATCGTTTTAAAAAATTTTTTGTAATACTGTCAAAAAGTTCTAGCGTCTTAATAAACATTTGCCCATGCAGACTTTTATATGCACATTTTTTTGTCGACATTGTTTTTTATTTTTCTTTGATTTTATTTTACATTTTTTCCTATCAAACATTCATTTGTCCGCCCGACATTTCATTCATCCGATCATTTCGCGTTAGTTGCGCTGATCAAAGCCGCTAATTATGCTCCCCAAAGCCAATTGCAAACAGACATATATTAGCAGTAGCTTTTCTCGATGGTTTAGCAACAATTTGCGCAATGTTCGATCAGCCAATTATTGTTTCAATGGATTTTCCGCCAAAATGAATAATGACCACTGCACTGAGATGTTAGCCAAGTGTTAAGTGGATGAATGAATGATTTGCTGCTTTTTGCGTTACCATTTGATTATTCCATCCATCATTCAAATCAATGTAAACATTCTTTTGTATTGCTACTAAAATCGAAAGAAAAAGCAATGTTAAAATGCTCTTCTGCTGGAGTGATTTGTTCCTCCGCCGGTGGTGTGGAACCGCCAGTTCATGAAGCTGAGAATAAGTGTTTATTCCTCAAAATAATTGAGAACTTTTTCAATAACCAATTACTGTAGATAATAAAATCAAGGATTCATTTGGATTCTTTCGTGTTTTACGAACCCCCCTGAAATTTATCGGTATTGAAATTTATCGATATTTCTTCGAATTCACCAATCAGCTAATTGATCAATTTATCGGTCCAATTAAATGGTTTTTTCGGTACTTATGTGGTTTACCGCCCATAAAAATTTTTTTTTTAAGTCTTAAAAAAACTTTTAGGGGTTTTGATGGTCGCTGTTTCACCCTATTTCGAACCCCGAACCCAAATTCGAACAATAATGTGAAAAAAAAATTTTTCTACAGCGATAATTAGCTTTATAAAAAACACGGAATGATGTGCATCAGGGTTGTCGCGGGTTACCCGAAACCCGTGACCCGAAACCCGGTCTTTTTGGCGACCCGAAACCCGACCCGAGCTTTTTCAACCGACCCGACCCGAAACCCGACCCGATATTTTTGCCAACCCGAAACCCGACCCGAACTTTTTGGTGCGGGTTTTGCTGTTTTTCACTGGTAAGAATGCTGGTATGAGAACACAATTTGAGAAGAGGGAAAAATTAATAGCACCTTTATTTTATGTATAATGGCCTAATGGTTAGTGCTCTAGTTTTGGTTGTGAATTTGATTGGGTTCAAATCCCTGTTTTGAAATTATTTTGTGAATTAATTTTTACTTTTAATACAATAAAATAGAAATAATTTCTCTGGAGTTGACTTTTTAAAATATTTGAAGCTTATTTTAATAATTAAATTCTCGAGATAGGATTTTAAATTTAAAAAATAGGAATTTTAGGAGAATTTTATCAAAATCAGCTAAATTTAAAAAAAATTCTTGGCGCTGCTCCTCAGATTTATATACTGGGTTCCAAAAACCAATTTAGAGGAAAATTTTTGCAATTTAAGGCAAGTTAACTTAACAAAATTCACTTAAAATTGTCAAAATTTTCCTGCCGGCGCCTATCGGCACCGGCAGGCCCACTCTCCCATAACAATTTATATTCTTTGAGTCCAATGTCCAAAAAAAGGTTAGCAGAGATTAAGTCCCACAAAATATTGAATTATTCATTGATAAAGTGACCCGTGTTAAACATATGACCACCCAAAATTAGGGGTGGTTACAGTTTGTCTGCTCGCATATATCGGCCAAAGAGAATTAATTGACATATATTTGGTATCATTCGATAACCCATTGAATAAGCTATCGATTGGTATAACGAATCCAACATCGGCTGTTGGTAAAAAAAATAACGGTTAAATCTATGAAATTTTTTGGGGTGTGTTAAACATATGACCATGACTGTAAGTACCGTTTTTTCAATCAATTAATTGTTTTGTCCGATCTCTAATTTTAATTCGTTTCTCTTAATTGTTCATATTTTTGAGACTTCAAAGAAATGCATTTGCTCGCCTGTTTTTGTTTACCCTTTTCTCATCAGTCTGTCGGTGCCGCCGCCATTGATAAGATTCACAATCTCATGTTCCTTCGCATTTAGACGATTTGTATGTTTGTATGCTGAACAGTTGGGGTGGGGGGGACGAGTCCGAGTCAGAAGAGAAGTGCATGGGGGAGGGGTACACTTATTATTCGCCGAAAAGATGTACATCTTCAATATTCACTCATCCATCATTTCATTTCATTCATTCATTCATCACTCGTCGTTCTTTGTGATGAGTGTGCTGCACATTTATTCTTCCTTCCATCCCTTTAATCTATTCGTCATCATTTGTGTGTTGGAGAATTAATTGTTCTTTTCCCATTGCATGACTGCTGTTGGTCAGCGTCGTCCATTCCTTTTACTCCTTTTACTCCTCCCAATCCAATCATTTTAATGCAATTTAATCCAATTTTTCCATTCCTTAAATCACGAATTACTCGCATGCATACATTATATTTTAGCTTCCACCGTAAATTCGCCAACAATCGCTACTCAACTCACTTATTATTTCCATCAATTCCAACATTGACAATTCAATTGAGCAATAATGGTGAGTATAAGCTCATTATAACCTTATTTTATGGTATTTAAATGTAATAATTTTATTAGGAAACGGCCACTAAAGTGCAGCAACAGCAGCCCGTGCCAAAGTGCGGCAATGGTCAGCGTTTATTTAAATAAAATAATTACACGAAAGCATTTTATTGTTAAAATTTCAGTAAATTGCAGCTGTGGTGACAGCTGCAAATGCGGTGTCGACTGTAAGTGCGGTGCGAAGGAGGCGGCCAAATGTGCGAACGGTAATTATTGAGATTGGGTTTTTCTAAATGACTGGATCGGAAAAATCGACAAGATTCCGGGTCATTAATCCGGTTAATTGTACGTTACATTTCCACAAATCACCGGAGTCTTTCTGAACTCTAGTAATATTAGAAAAATGATGTCGTTGTCTTTGGGGTTGGATTTGGTCAATAATTATTACGGTTTTGTTTTTATAGAGAAATGCGTCTGCGAGCATTGCCAGTGCGGTGCCGACTGCAAATGTGGACAATAGGCACAAAGGGATTGGAAGTGTGGCGGAAGGGACTGATTTGACCGCGATTTTTATTTATTTGTGATCACTATAGGGATGGGACTTAACTGCATTTTTTATCTCTTCACCAATTAAGAACTGCTCTCTTTTCTATTTGTATTGTAACACTAAAAGTCATTTAATTCCGTCCCTGGTGAAGTAATTTTGACCTTTTCACTTGAATAAACGATATCTTAGATGGTTGGCCCCCTCTTCAAAAAATTTTTAACTTTTAAAAAGTTGATAAAAATATTCTTATAGTGGATTTCGGGGTCGCTCGCTGATCCCGAATCCTACAATCCATTTCGCCCTTTTGAAAACTTTGAACTTTTGTTCGATTTTGTGTTCGGAATTGGGTGAAATGGGAACCATCTATAGTATTACCGAAAAACAGCTGATAAATGTATCCGATTAAAATAACTAAATCAGATAGACTGAGAAAAATAAACACGGAAAAATTGAATTTGACGCCTAGACTTGCATGAAACCATTCATTAGGTTTTTTTGGTGCTAGAAGCGATCAAACAATAACATTTCTGGCGATCGCACTAACGGTTAAAAGCACTGTTGCCAAGTGTCCTTATTTCTAAGAATTTTCCTTCTTTGGAAGGGTCTCAACCGAAAATGTCCTTATTTCGGTAATACTGAAGCTGGTGCCCCCCCTTTTAGAAAAAAAATTTTGAAGTTTTTAAAAGTCATAAAAACAAGTTTCTAGGGGTTTTTAAGGTCGCTGACCACGAATCCGACATTCATTTTGCACAATACCGAACCCCGGAACCAAATTCGAACCATAAGTCTAAAATTCAAAAAATTTAAAAAATTTATTTTTGATCTCAACTCATTCAAACGTACGAATTACTTCAAATACACGAAAGCAACAACCATTAGGGACAATTTCACTTGTTTTAGGCGATTTAAGACAAAAAAAGATTTTGAAAATTTTTTAATTTTCGACTTTTGGTTCGAATTCGGGTTCGGGGTTCGGTATTGTGCGAAATGAATGTCGGATTCGTGATCAGCGACCTTAAAAACCCCTAGAACCTTGTTTTTATGACTTTTAAAACTTGAAAATTTTTTTTTCTAAAAGGGGGGGCACCAGCTTCAGTATTACCCTTATTTCTAAGGTTGTCCTTATTTCCGCCCTTAGGTCTTGTTTTTGGGAATTTTGGTTATTTTTGTTTAAGAAGTAGATTTTTAATCTAATTTCGTAACATACAATATTCATTAAAATGTTAAAATTTTCTCCCCGGCGGCACCGGAACAATTCCTCTCCAATGCAGAGAAGTTTCAAGCAAAATCCAAATCTTAGTTTTGGGGTCCAAATCTTAGATTTTTAACCCTTTGTCCTTATTTTGAAAAAAAAAACTTGGCAACACTGGTTAAAAGTCATGAAAAAGGGAATGACCAGAAGTCATCATAATTTGTAAGCACATTATGTCAAGTTTGGTATCATCGACAGTCTCGATGAAATAAAAGGTCTAAACCAGTTTCAACTAGTGTTGGGCCCCGACCCTTCGGGGGCAAGAATGTCGGGGGTCGGGGATGTCGGGGGTAGAGATGTCGGGGTCGGGGGTGACAAATTTGTCGGGGATCGGGGACCCCGGTCGGGGAATAAGAAAAATTTAAAATTCTATTTCTTTCGAAACAACTAGTAAAATTGTCTTTTTTCGGTGGTTAAACGCATTTGCAATTCGAAAGCCCGGTCCCGTTGAACCCTATTTTCATCAATGAGTTAATTGATCAATTTATTGGTCGAATTATTGGTATTATTTAGGCCAGCAGAGGTAAATCCTAAGCAAATTGGAGAATGGAGAGGGGGTCCATCGGTGCCGATAGGCGCCGATGGGAAAATTTTGACATTTTTAGCCAATTTGTAAAGTGAAATTAGCTCAGCACTAAAAAACATCCTAATTCTCCTTGTTCATTTTAATTTTGAAAAAACACTGTAAATTATGTGGAGGGGCAGGCGGTGCCGATAGGCGCCGCCGGGAAAATTTTGAGAATTTAACATGTTATTTAAATGGATGCCCATATATCGTTGATAAATTCCAATTTTCGAAATAAATCATATACAGAGTTATTTTTACCCCCAAAAATATTTTAAAATTCGAAAAAATATGAGAGAAATTTAATAGGTATTTTCCTTCTCAAAAAGTGAAGGTAAAATTATAAAAATCAATTTACAAACCGAGGGATTCGAACCCACACCAACCATATCATTGAAACATACAACACAACCACTCGACCAATGACATTTCTTTTCATCTGGCGGAATTATTTTTTAATTTCCCTTTTCCCCCACTTTCCCTCTCAACTTTTGCACTCAAATCCCCATTCTTACCAGTGCATAATTTTGGTCGGGGGTGGCCTGTCGGGGGTCGGGGATGTCGGGGGTAGAGATGTCGGGGTCGGGGGTGAGGCCTAAAAAGGTTGGGGGTGTCGGGGTCGGGGCTCAACCCTAGTTTCAACTCGAACAAGTGAGTACCAAATGGATATTATCTGTTCTCAACAGTTTTGTTTCGAGAGAAAAGAAAGGCTGAGAATCCTGGGCCATTCACCGTTAATTTATTCAAAAGGGGTATGAAGCTATGAAGGTAAGGATGTGCAATCGTCCTTTCGTTAATTTATGCAAATGGCAACGTTGCTTAGGCTCAAATTATGACATGCCTCCAAAATAAGTTTGGCGCCTAGTTTTTGTAATGATTTTTTGATTTTCCCCCATTGATAGGTCCCCTCGGCAGTTTTTTTTCTGTCGGCTGCATAAGGCCGTTAAATTGCTACTTGCTTATTTTCTTTAGCCCCAAAAACTATGCGTTTTTCACTTTGGAATCTAAGAAATTTCCAGTATTAATCAACAAAAAAATCTTGGGCTGAACGTACTCGGGGCTAAACTTTGCACGGTTAAAAATAAAGAAATTAGTTACATTTAGGCTTCTAAAATGATTGGATTTGGACGATTCGATGTTTTATATAGCGATGAAAATGAAGAAGCTTCAAAAAAGCGAGTGATGGCACACAATGAACAAAAGGGAGGCTTTGGTCGTAACGAAAAGCGAGGGATCAAAAATGGAAAAAATAAGGTTTGTGATTGAATCCACTCAATAAAAAAAATTGCCAATTAAGGGATCAGTTCAACCAAGCACCGGTTTTGCGTCCATAAACGCGCATTTGTCCGTCATCATAAACAGAGTCAGCGTCTACGTGCTTCAGCTTCAGTCGCATGGCCTCAGCGACGATGGAATTCTGATCGTCAGCGAATCTGACGTCACTTTCTGCGAACTATTTCAGGAGACTCTTCTGTATGGCGCTGATTTTTTCAACGGAATTGTCGTGAAGAATAGCACTGCCTCATGCGAATTTTTCATAACTCTTTTCAAGGTTAACTTCTCCAGACTTTTTCCTCTATACTAGTAAAATTATAGTATCAAGTCTCTTCGGTTTATTCAGGAAAAAATTTGGCGTCCAACTGCCTGAAACCAAAAAGTTTTTTAGGTTCCTAAAACGATCTTTCAACAAAAATTTTTGGTACTTTCCTTTTTTTATCTCTTTTCTACTTTTTTTAATCGTCTTTCAAGGTCGAGCTGTAGGTAGTTTTTGTCTGATCGTTTTTAGCATCCAAAAATCCTAAAACATGCATGAATTTTGAAACGGGAAGTTTGTTCGTTCGAGTCGGTGCTTCGGATTTAGGCGAAATGACTTGGGATTCGTACCCCCCCCCCCCCCCCCCCTCCCTCCCCCAAGTTAATACTAGTAATAAGATCTTATATTATTTAGCACTTTGCCAAAACACCTTTCCCTAACAAAGTGGTGCAGTTGCTTTCGTTTCGTCTCCCCAAGACGCTTCCTTGGCCTCAATCCATTTATTTGTCGGAACTGCAACGAAAAATGGAACCGAAGGTTCTTCGCAAAAGGGACCTACAACATGCGGCTAAACCCGAACGCAAAGGTGCGTTTTTGGGAAATAAAGGGGGGAAGAAAGAGAGCGGGGGAAAGAAAGAGAACGGGGGAAAGAAAGAAAGCGGGGAGCAGGAGAAAGAACACAGTGGGCTTTTGTTTGGTTTTTAATTTTCACACGTCAATTTGTTCACAAACCGCACAGAATTGATGGTGTTACATGCCGATGGGTGGAACTTTTTTCATTAGCCCCTGTATGATTTTTCAACATTTTTCACCAGAAATATTTATTGGATTTGATCTGGCTTCACCTCGTTTCCACAAAGAAAGCTCATTTCCACAATAACTCATTTTCACAAAACTCGTTCATAATAGCCCATTTCCACAAACAAGCTAAAATGTTTTGTTTCCATAATATTCGCTTCCACACACAATGCCACGACAATTCGACAGCGAATAAACCCAAAAACTTAATCGTTTTATTAAATTAGAGAGACATATATAGGAAATTAATTAAATTTTTTTTCTCATCAACGGTAAAGAATTGTGGTCCCGACGGGAAGACTTTTGGTTGGGTTTGGGTTTCTCAGGCTTTTTTTAACCCCAGAAAATATGTCTCCCGAATTTTTCGTCGGGACCGCATTTCTTTACCACTTGCCCTTTCTCTTTTAAAAATTTGACTAGAAAATAGGACGAGAATTCATCACAAAATCGGGGGATCGGGAATTTCATTTTGTTTTTCCTAAAATCCCTTTGTTGTGGAAACGAGTGACCCGATTTTCGCGGTAAATTAAAAGTCTTAAGATGAAGCTAAATAATTTGGAGGGTCGGAGCCGGGGGTGGGACGGATCCAAATGGTTTCAGTGGGTCTCGAATATTTTTTCCAGCATCCGGTCCCATCCCTGGACGGAGTCAAACATTTAGATTTTCCTGGCATTGCTCCCGAGCCGTCTGAGTGTGCGGAAGTGCGTGCAACACTGTCCCCCCAAAATTTCGACGCCTATTCTTCAGGCACCAGTGACCGAGTGATGTACAGCTTGCGAAACGAGGTCACCGATACAATGTTTTACATTAAAATGTGGTATGACCCGGCAAAGGGCAGCCAATGTTACCAAAATGTGGAAAAGATTACCGTGCGCAGGGAGACGGGCGCCAAGGCAATGTGAGACGGACGAACCGGCTGCGCAACATTTGCGGAAACAGAGCAAATAAAAATATAAATCTATTCGCTATTTCCCTCGTTATGAGGACATTATTGTGCTACATTTTTTGTAGCTTTGCTATTCTATGCCTTTGCTTTACTCTATTTTTATAGCTAAATTTTTGTTCGCGTTACGTCCCAACGATAACATATTTTTCCTTTTGTGTCTACTTGTTACATAGAGTCTCGAACATGGGCGGGGTGAGGGGGATTTTAGGTAGAACGTGGGCGGTGGGTTTGAAAATTATTGGATAGAGAGAAAGGCCGTTCTTTTGTTTACGCAAAATTTGATGGCTTTGTTTTTTGGCTTGAGCTTATCTCCGATCCGTACCACAACAATGGAATGCAATTGGTAGGCCAGAGGATTAGGATCGAACTATTTCGACTAAACTAGGATTAATGTGCCTTATTGATCGCTTTCATTTGCGTTCGGATTGTCATCTTCAGCGATTTGTTCAGCGAATGTTGGAAAAAAGCCGTCATGCAAAAAAGGAGGTCATCAGCGGCGCCAAATTGTTCCCAACTGTCACCATTTGTCCACCTTCTTTCCATCCGTCGTCGCCGGAAGGGATCGATCGTCTTCGCTACTCCAACAATCCCATCCTACAATTGAACAGATTTCCTTCGTCGTCTCCGTTTTGGTTCAATTCATTCCCGGCTCAATTCTCGCCCATTGGTCCTCCTGATCGCTCAATTACCGATCAACCTTTCTATTTGACGCAATTATTTGTTTATGGTACATAACTCGCTACGACACAAAATCGAATAGAATTCCATCAAAATGCGCACAGAGCAACAACAGCCAATTTCGTCAGCAATAAATGCTATGTCCATGCCAACGTCGGAAGTGTCCACTTCGTCGTCCTCATCAATTGAGGGTCAATCCTATCGCAATTTTGTGGCCAATCATTCCGCGTTGGGGTGGGGTTAAGTATTGTTAATCCGGCGACGACCGGGACCCAAATGCTTTGTTATCTGACACCATTCTAAAAGGCCAATCGAATTAAGCGTGAAAACACACAATGGGTTTGACTTAGTTTTAAGCTTCCCTATGGGATGATGCAGTTCACAATTTAAAATGGGCATTCTCTTATTTAGCCGCCCCATTGGAAATGAAAGATGAGCCTCCAGCGCCCTACCAATTCGACCCCAACGAAGATTTTTATTTGGCGCCTCCAACTTGCCAATTTCTGCACTATCGCGACGCCGCTGTGGTGGTCGGAATTGCAGAAGTTTTGTTGCTCGTTGGCACCACTGTCACAGCAATGAGTTGGAACATTATTTTATTCATTTTATTTGTTGAGACTAGTCACTATGTAGTGTTGAGCCCCGACCGTCGGAGAAAGGAATTTCGGGTTGAAAATTTTATAAAGTCGAAAAATAAAGAGAAATAAGCGTTTGTCTGTCTTGCCATTTCAACAACGCTTCGATTACATCTATACAACGGATTCTTTTGAATTCACAGATTATTACATTGGCAGCCATTTGGTGGGTGTTTGGGCGCCGCTGTTAGTCTTTTCCGTGCTGTGCATTGCAATTTGCACAACAATTGCTATGGTTGGTCAGTTTAGGCACGGGTGTTTTCAAAATTCAGAAATCCGAGTTTTTTTTTAATATATTTCTTTTATGCTACCATAGAAAATAACAAACTATCGGCTTCAAAATGTTGCAAATAAATTTGTCTCATTGTCAGATTTATGGGATTCGGCATGAACAGCCGCAATTGCTTTGGCCTCAAATCTATTTCTTGAAGATGGAGATCACCTTGCTAATGGTAATCAAAACGAATTATTTTCTCAATATTATTAATTTCTGAGTGTAAATGGCCTTTAAGGCGGGCGCTGTCTTCTCCATCTCTTGCATGTGTATGGGAATTGAGGCCACCAATTGGGTGTTTTCACATTTTGTCAGGTCAGTCAAAAGTCGTTGAATGCCATGATTGCCAACTATCCAATTACTTTGCCTATTATATGACATGCCATTGCATATTATTGGCACAACCACCTCAACTTGGTCGGCCATTGCTCATTTGAGAAAAGCTTGAATAATTTATGAGTAAATTTGCAAATTGACCAAAGTCGGCTCCTTCAGATTATTGCTTTTCTAATCATTTTTGCTAATTGTATGGCAATTCCCGTTGAGTGTGCCACAGATGGAGCTCAACTTCGGCCCCATTTGGCCCTTCAATTTGGCCATTGTGTCCTTTTCGGGCGCCGCTCTCGGCATTTGGTTCGATGTCATTGTGCGCGGGTGTCTCGACTATTTGCTGGACAAAGAATACTTTGCCCAGGGACCACAGCCAATTCAAATTGGCGAATGCTTTGGCACCGCGGGGAGTCGACCGCAGCGGCAACAAATGGAATAGAAATAATGGAAAAGATACAAAATAAAAAAAGATGGGCAAAACCATAAAAATGAATGAATCATACAAATCACAATATTTGATAAAAGTACAGCAGTCTCGGAGGGATAAAATTTTCAACTAAATGAATTTTGATCAAAGTTATGTTTTTCTGGCCGGCAAATAAAGCGAAATGTGTAAATTTTATGTGTTATTTGATGGATTTGTTAGAAAATGTTAATGATTAACAAAAAATAAATAAAAATGTACAAGGAATGAAAATGCTTAACACCGCCAGTGTTACACAAGCTTCCCTGCTTTGGTTCACTTAGCGGAAAACCTCAAATTATGGAAACTGGCTTACTTAACTAACACTCAATTCGTATAAATATTTCCTTTCGTAAAATGCATCCTATCGAATAAATATTTTAATCATTCATTCAAATTCTTCGCACAATTATTGCACAATGCCGACCGATCCATTTTGGAACTGAAATTAAAACAAGGCAAAAACATAAATCCAAAATAATTATAGAGAAAAAAATTTATTGGAAAATGACAAGTGGAAACGACCTTGAACAGATTCGGATGGTCAGTTGAATCAGCAAATCTTTGCTCAACAAATTTAATGCCGCCTGATTTTCTTCGTAAAACTCGCGCATTCCAGCCCCACTCAAACTTTTAAGAAGAAAATTCTAAAAAGCATCAAGAAACTGACATTTTCTAATTAGCTAAGCGAACATACCTTAAGCCTATCCAATCGATACACTTCAGAGCACAAAAGCCGTTCGATCAGTCCAATCTCTACACAATTGATCAGGTGCACTTCGCATCGATTGCGCAGCGATTCGATTTGAAAACGGTCAGCCAATTTGAGCACTCCCATGACATTGGAGGCTGAAGGGTTTGAAATTTTGGAGTTTCGCGGAAATCCATCTCTAACGGTTAGGAGAAGCCATCTTTGGTGAGATGGCTTCCAGAAAAGCGCCAAATTCATCGGCGCAAGTGTCCGCAAGGTTCACTTCGCCTTGGGCTCTCTCCAGCATATCGACGGAGAACATTTTGTGGAACACCGGTGAAATGCACATCAGATAATGCTTGGAGACGGTGAATTGCTCGGGGCCCACCTTTAACACAAATTCGTCGTCCGCATCACATGGAGGGCACGGACTGAAAATAAATAAAAATTGAGTCGCAAAATCGCAAAAACGGCAAAGTTGCAATAATAATGCTAAGCTTATTCAAATACTTTTCTGGGATTTGCGGCGATTCCCTTTTCTCCAACAATCGGATGAGAACATTAAAAAATCCATCCGATGGCGAAGAGTTTGAGCCGGCATTGACTTGAAGCTGCAAATTGGCGCCCGACTGTGTAAACACTTTGACAGATTTCTGAAAAGATAACGGGAGAAAATCGTGCTCTTATTTGAAAACCTAAAAGAGCATTTTCCTTGGTTTTTTGCCGATTTTGCAAATCTTTAATTTAAATGTCTTTTTGGGTGGAGACTTTTTGGAGAGGACTCAAATCCATTCGGGGAGCTTCTATTTTACAACATCCCCTCAGGGAATTAAATGGAGAAGGGCTTTAATTGGATGGGCGGCTTCTATTAGAGGGATGGGCTTCAAATATAGAGAGGCATCAATTTTAAAAAGACCATCTCTTGATGGACTCTGTTGTAGTGTGTGTCTTAAATGGAAAGGGGGCTTCAATTAGAGAAAATACGGTAAGCTAACCAATCAATAATGTGTGAATTAAACATCTCTGAATGGCACCTGTAGAATGTGTACTTGCTTGCCACGATACCATTGCCAGAAAATCACTTCGGCCGTTACTGAATTTGTGGTCAAATCCATTTCCAACAAAGCCAGTTTTAAGGTGCATTGCTGCGAATTAAGCGGTTTCGTGACAATAAACTCCCTAAAAAAATCTAAGTAATTTAATATTTTTAGTCTTTTAACACTTTTTTAATACGAGAATTTACCATTTTTTGCCATCCGTCCAATCTCGCGCATGCACCGAATACTGCGGATTTGAATAGTAAGCGTTGGCGTTGAGCAGATGAGGCAAATTGACCGAGAGTCGATGCTCCCCGACCAAAAGGTATTTGTGGTACGTCTCGGACGCCTTCTTTTGCTGCTGTTCGTCCATTTCCACTGCCGACCGTTGATCAGTTAAACAATGTCGTTGTTGAGCTAGGCCGAAAATGGAAAATGATATTCAGTAATTTAAAATATTCAAAATCTTTTTTCTTTTTTTTTTTTTCTTGCCCGTGGGTTTCGTATTTTTCGCAGTTAGGTAAGGGGTAGAAAATTAATTCTATATTAATATTTATCTTTATTTATTGATCCAAAAATGGAATTTAAAATGCATTGAAGAAGGATAAATGTTATATGTGTACAAATGTATGGATAATGTGAGCAGCAGAGAGGCATTTGTGTGTACAACAGAATAAATGGGCATCATGCAGAAGAATGAATGAATAAATGTGCTTGTGGGTATGAGAAAATATGATCAAATGGATTCTTCCACAAATATTTCAATTGCAAAATCTTTGTCATTAATGAATTCGCGGATTCTTGAGATTAGTGATATTTTATCAAAAAAGATAATTGGAACATAAAAAAAGGATCTGGCAAGCGCAAAAACAGTGAATAATAGTCCTGCTTGGGTCCAAACCCAAGATTGCGTCCGGGGGATAGGGAAAACCCCTTTCATCGGTACTCTCGTTACCGGTCCTTAACAAAAAAAAGGGCTCGCGACCGGAACACCCGAAGAGTCCTGACTAAGTCCAGTGTGCCTTAATATGTATTGCAATTTTCAAACCCGTAAGCAGAAAAAATTTTCGGGGGGGGGGGGATTTCCCCTTGCTTCCCCCCACTGAATACGAGTTTGGCAATATTGTATTTGCAGTTAATTTATATTCCGTTCCCCACCTGTCAAAATGTTGCGTCTGCCACTGGTCAAAACAAACAGAAACAATTGTACGATTGCATGTATAATGCTGAGGAAAAACTGGATGGGATGGAAAATGATGGAAGACAACGGCATTTTTAAGCGGAAGCAAAAAAGGCATTTAAATATATGGTAATAATGCAATTACACACCAAAGTAAAGCAATCGTCGAACTTCCGCCCCCCGGGCCCCACCGCCGTCGCCGCCCGAAGGCTAACCCTCCGTCTTAAACATTGTACCTATTTTATCTTCATACGCCACATAAAAGTTTTGTTTGGCTGCTGAAAGTAACTGCTGCTGATAAGGGTGAACAAAGTTGGGCAAAAAGGGAGCGAATAAATCACAAAACGGAACAGAAAAAAAGGGGGGGGGTAAAGTGATTGGTGGTGTGACACATTGATAAATGAGCACAAAAGTGAGATAACACATTGGCAAATGTATGTTTGTGTAGTGTCATAATGGACATCGAAATTATTCGAAAATTTGAATCCGAAAGACTTTTGATCGACGGGATGGCAAGGCATATTTTCCGCACATTTGACCAAGTAGGCTTGTTCAAAGTAGCCAAGTATGTATTTTAATAAAAATTTAATAAAAAATAACTTAAAAAAGCACACTCAAAGGAGACCAAAATAGAATCTGATATTAAAGTCTCTTGTTAAATCGCGAAATCTTTTATGAAATTCTGTATTTGAAATGAGAAAAAATTCCGGTTTGGAATGATTATTACATAGCTTTAAAGAAAATATGTATACAGGAATAAATAAATATTAAAAAGGTTTGAAATTCATTCATTTATCAATGCTCCCCGATGCGTCGCTTTTGATGAATGTGTCCAATGCGTTTGGAGTGAATGCCATTGGGAGCAGATTTTGAAGGCGCGTTTTTACCAATTTTTTGCTTAGTCGGGAATAAAGTAGCACCTTAAAGGCGAGAATTGAGTATTGGATACCTAATGTTTATTAATTAAGAAAACCACTAACCGTCATGTCCCCAAATTCGATCAAAGTCTGGCGACAAATGCCACATGGCGCCCCAGGCTCATTCAAATCAGCTGTGGATTTTCAAACATTTATTTGTCAGTTAATTCCGCCACTTACTGACTACACAAATTGCTTTAGGGAAAAATTTTGCGGGGCCCATTGCTCCAATTGCACAACAAATCGCTAAAAAAATGCCAGTGATTATAAACTGTGACATATTTTAAGGGAAAAGCAATTTATTAAACGGCCCACCACTCCGTTCGGCACAAATTGTCGCCCCGTAAGAGGCATTTTCCACGTTTGCTTAACGTTAAATACGAATTATTAAAGCAAATTAAAATGGTAATTGCAAATTGCCTCCTCTAAAAATTTGGCCGTCGCCGTTGAGAATGGCAGCGCCGACCGGAAATTTGCTGTAAGGGATGTAAGCATTGAGTTGAGCAAGTTCAGCTTGTTGGACAAGCATCGTCTCCTGTGTTGGACTGAGCTGCTCATTTTCCATTTTTACGTTTTGTTGGACTCGACGGACGAAAAAATGAAATGGAATCGAATAATTTATGGATTAATTTTGGTAATAATTAAAAATTTTTATTATTAAATTGAAAAAGGGAAGAGAAAAAGGGCAAAAAGCTGCGGCTGTCGAATGAATGGATTATTAATGCTACTACTAAAATAGGGACTGTGATGTGATTTAATGGAATGGCGCTGCTGCTGGGCGGGCGACGGGGTAAAACCGCGGCGAATGGAAAAAAAGTGAATCGAAAAATATGCAAAATTGAAGAAAATTAAGCCAACTAAACATTAAAATGATTAGGAGGCAATTCCATTTTATTTCATTTTTATCGACAATAAACAAACAAAACTAATTGATAAGTAAGCAAAAAAGGATTTAAAAATAAATGTATACAATGCACAACATTTCTTCATCTGCCAAATACCTTCAGGCGATGCACTAAATGAAAACATTTCAAAAACAAATGGTATCATCACTAGATAAAAAGCACATTTTCTAAAACGCAAAATCGCTCACCCCCAAAATCGATAAGTCGCTGCTCTTTGTGATTTAACAATGCAAATGCAATTGCGCGATCGCTGCAGCAAGTGGCCAATTGAGGCGAAGTTGCTGATGGAAATTGCTGCTCCATCATTCTGCCGTTAGCTGTTGCATTTTTGGCAATCCGTGAAAAAAGAAATTTGAGATTATTATCGACGATCAGCGGGCGTGACTCCTTGGGAAAGATGGGGGGGGGGGGAGTTAAGGTTCGAGAAAATTTTATAAATATAAAATCTGATTCCACACCTGATCCACCGGATCCCATAAGGTTATTCCCAGCCTTAAGGCACAGCCACCGATCACTCTTCCGGCATGCCTTGGGGCATTGATCAGTGCATTGGACCATTGAAATGTGTCGGAACAATGGGCAGCCAAAAGACGGAGCGAATGCTGACCAAAAATGAGCGGACTTTCTCCGGAGGATAGTGAAAATTGGAGAGGCCAATTCGAAGCAGGAGAAAGCGGGAAGAGACGGGAAAGAATCGAATGCCAAAAACCTCTAAAAATTCAAAAATTCAATTAAAAATAAAAACGGAGTAATTATCCAGGCCTGGTATTAACCTTGGGTTTTGAACTTTCCGTCCCACAATTATGGAAGCATTCTCATCAACTTGAGTTAAAAGATGGAGCAAATTTTCCGAGTGCACATAACTGAAAAAAGGTTAAGTTTTGTTGAAAAATTTGCCCTAATTTGACCCTTTGACGATCATTTGAATATCCCTCCCTCCCTCCCCCGTATTTTTGTTGTTATTTTGTTTGTGTGTGTCTCTCCATTATTGATTGTCTGACCCCGACCCTCTCACTGATTTTGCCCCCACATCCTTTTTTTATTCATTCGTGTTTGATTCGCGTTTTATTGGAATTAATCGCGTGGATTCTTTTCCTTTTTCGTGTGTTCCCCCAATTTTTTTCGTCCGTAAATAAATTGAATTTTGCTCCGAATATTGCCCCGACTCAAATTGAGTGTTTGTGAAAGGAGTTGGAATTGAAAGAGAGTGAAAGAGCGATCCCGAACCCGGACATTCCCATCCCCGCCCTGATTCCCAGACAATCCCCCTCAATTACCGCGAATTTAATAAGATAGTATTGTTCAAATGAAAAGCACCTCCGTCCATCTGTCACCACTGTCCAATTGTTGCCCATTTTTCGATCATTTTTATAATTGCCGCCTCCATTCTGATCCATTTTTAATAAAAATTTGATCAAATTGCCAACAAATGTCCATTCTCTTGGTCTAAGTTTCACATTGCTGCCTGTGCTTATTTGTTGGATTAATAGAATGCGCATTGAAGGTGGCAAATGGCCTAAAAATGAAAATTGAATTGGTTCGTAATCATTTTTATCTCCTTTTTAATTTTATCAGAGAATAATCGACAATAAATACATATTTAGCATACCGCCATAACGGTGCTGCAATTTTGGCGAATCGGTAAAGAAAAGGGCTAAAATTTAATGTTTGGACAATAAACTAAGTAATATTGTGCATGTTTTATTCACTCACTTTCATTGCATTTCCTCGCCCACGTATCTCTGACGGCAACAAAACTTTTTTCTGCCAAAAACAATTCGTCGAAGCCCAACAGAATAACACAGCGGAGCCAAATGTTCAAAGCCACTTGTTGTTGTTGTTCTTCATTTTGATAATTCCGTCTCAAAAATTGTGATGGCAAATGAGTGAAAAATGCGACTAAAAATTAATAATTGTGCAATTATTTGCTACATTTTATACGACACCTTTTGGAATGTCTTTTTCCGGAAAGTCAATGTAAATTGCAATGTCCTTATTCAATAAACTGATGCAAAGGCCAAGGAAAATGCCGACGGCGATGCCGAAAAGCAATGAATGGGGCGAGCGAAACTTTCGCATTGTTTAAAATGGATTAGGCCAAAAAGAATAAATGGGTGTAAAGCTGCAGGGATGCAAAAAACTAGAGATCGGGAAAAAAAAATGAATTGACTAATTAATTGATATTTAAATAAAGCAAAGGATCCAAAAGTGTAAGCGGCTTTTTTCCCTTCTTTTGGATGCTTTCTTTATTGAATAAAATGAAAAAAAATGAAAATGAAATAATCTTGGTATTGTTATTGGTTTACAAAGTTTACTGGTAAATATCGTTAGTCAAATGATGGCCTAAGGAGCAATAAAACGATCATTTAGCTGATTGATCCGGGTTCCAATCTCTACACAAAACTGTGCTTCGAACTTGTACCAAACAACAAAAAAAAATTATGTTTTTAAGGTGTTTTATTGCTCCTTCGATTTTTGTCCAATCGATAGATTTTGGTGTGAGCTTTGCTCGTTGCACATTGAGGGATTTCGGTAGGGACAGGGGAATGAGCGTCGATGCGCATTTGGGTCTTGTACCAGGTGAATGTGAGTGAGTGCGCAAGGCCGAGGCCGCGGGGATCGCTCGCGGAGCGAGGCGGAAAGAGGGAGAGGGAGGTGAGGGTCATTGATGAGAGAAGAGTAGGGGAGGGTTGAAATTAGGATTCAATGGGACCGGTGCGGGAAATCCCGGTTTTTTCAGGTCCTGGTCTCGGTTTTTTCAAAAAAAAATTTAAGTCTCGGTTGTTCCGGTCCCGGCGGGACCGGGACTAATCGGGACCAAACATGCACTGGTAAGATTAACACTCTATTAGAAGAACCTGAGTCTTCTATTTTGCAATACCCACTGTGGGGTCTCAATTGGAGGGAGGGTCTTCGAATCAGGGCTGCACGAAAATCAAAAAAAAATATATATTCGTACACGAAAACGAAACGAAAAAAGTTCCGAAAAAAGGGGATGAAACGAATTTCGTGTAGCCCTGGTCGGGAGGGATGGGGAATTTCCGTATCCGGATATATCCGTGGGGTTCATATCCGTATCCTTTGTATCCGCCCCAATTTTTGGTCATATCCGCCCGCAGATACCCTCGGGTATAAAATTTTTTAGTAAAAAAAAAAAAAAATTCTTTTGCTTAAACATGTGAAAGAATTGTTCCATTATACATGGTATTATTAATTAGAAGAGAGCGGATTTTTAGAGATTTACCTATTTTTTTGAGCACCAGATACGCTGAGATATACACGAAAAACAAGTTCTTTCAAAAAATTCGCGAAACGAACGAAGTTTTTCACCTCTATACAGTAGAACTCTATTTTTGGCCTTTTTTGCCTCTATTTTTCACTTCTATTTTGGCATTTTTCTCTTTTTAACCTCTGTTGGCTTTTTTCAATTTTTTTCTCATTTTTTACAAAAATACACCCATAAATAATAAATTTTCGAAAATTCAAAAAAGCACACCCCTAAAATTATTTTTTCAAATTACCAAAATGACCTTTAAAATTCAATAAAAGTTGATTAAATTTACTCCCGAACACCCCGAAACTATTTGGTTTGCAAAACATGAGAAGCGGAATTAATATCATTAAAGTTATTGTAAAATTACGCTATTATAGTTTCATTTTTAGCCTCTTTTTTCCCTTTAGGCCTCTGTTTCAGCGCTTTTCGCGATTTTTCGCCTCTACATACTTTGCAAAACAATGACAAACCCTTTGGACAATTATATTTTAAAATCAAATTTGCATAAATCAGTGCTAATTTGGCGTTAAAGCCAATGAAAATTGGCTATTGCTCAAACGGAATCAAAGTCCCTGTCGATGTGTTTGGCTCGTGCAATGGCAAAGACTGGTGACCAACAATTCCATTAATTAATTCAAAATACTTATAAATTCAAATCCTTAAGAATCTCCTTTCTTTTACTAGCATTTGAAAATTCGGTGTGCTCACAATATGTCACGCAAAAGTTTTGGAATGCTCTCCGAGCACTGACATTGTTCGTGGTAATGCATGGGAATACGTTCCGTGGGATGGATGTGCCACACGACGCGTTTATTGATGCCGATGACTTTTGCAATGTTCAAGAATTGGCACAACATTTGGTGGCACTCCAACTAGACAAAGGACGAAACACAAAGTGAGATATATTCTAACAAATCCCATTACGGGATTATTGTCGCACCAAGTTTGGATCCCATATCATTACATATTTATGTATTAATCAACAAATTAACAGATTTTTAAATTTGGGTGCACTCATCAGTTTCAAAATTTATCTTATTTAAATACCTAAATATTAAAGATTTTTCAACTGGACACAAAAGTACAGTAAAAGAAAAGTGAGAATCCATTGTCGCCAATTTGCCAACTCTGTAAAATTGCGCACAAATATCCGAGGCCAAAGTTATCAATTGACAAAAGCAATTTCTGGTTTAATAATACAGAACAGTGGAAACGAAAATAGAATAAGAGAAAAGAAAGTGAACGTTTGCTAAACAATTATTATGTATTATCTTATCATTGTGTTAGGACGCAAATGGTTAAAGCCACTTAATGGTAAAATTGAATGCAAAGATAAGGAAACACTCACTTTAGATGGAAATGGTTCGATTTTTGATTTTTTGGCGAGCCTTTTATCACAAGAATAATGAGTCCCATTTATTTTCAATACCCAATGATTTTCTTGGTCAATTTTCCATTAAAATTTTTATTAGAAATAGGCACCTGAACAGGTAGAAAAAATCTCATTATAATTATTAAAAAGGCACCAAAACCCCTAACTAAACACAAAAATATTCAAATAGGCACAAAAATGGGCGAATAAAATTCTTTTATTATTGGATTATTTTTTAATTTTTTTTGTTCATTTTTGGCAACAAAAAACAAAAAATTGATTATTTCTCCTTATTAAAGTTAAAAAGCAGAATTTTTCGATATTTTGGGGTTAAGTTTTCTGAAACCGGAACCAAGTGAAAAATAATGTTTCTCATACTTATCTCAACGTATCACTACGCAGAAAAATAGGCATTTGCCTACAAATAGATGATATTTTTTGGTGTCCACTTTTGCTCGTTGTTTTTATTTGAATTCATACAAATAATGGGAGCCATGGGTTATAGAGAAGTAAACCATGGACGCGTATACACTAAAAGCGGATTCGGATTCGACAGTTCGGGTTCGGCTTTCACGACATCAGGCCTATTTCTTGGGATTTGTTTGCCTGTGTTTATTGCTTGTAACTGGCTTACTGATTGCCCTTCTCGTCATCCAAATTTCAGCACATTACGGGGCGGAACAAAAGGCATTTGATACAGAAGGTTGTCACTAATAATTAGGCAAAGGATATACAAAATATCAGAAATTCGATCATCCATCTTCGCTGGTATCGATTCGGGTCGGATTGCGGCCAATTTGGAGGCATTTACGGTGAGGCCGCATGTAACCGGTACGGAGGCCAACAAACAGGTGGCCGATCGGATAATGGAAACGTGGAAGGCCAACGGGCTTGAAGGTTGAAAAAATCGAAATAATGAAATATTTCAAGTTATTTTAATCTCTTGGTTGTGTCTATCCGATCCCCTCATTTTCGGCACACATTTTCTGTCTGTTTAAGATGTCCACCAAATCCCCTACGAAGTGTTGCTTTCCTACCCAAAGTGGGACACTCCCAACCACGTGTACGTGCTTAAATCCGATGGCACTGTCCTGTTCAAGACGGTCGGGCTCAGTCCGGATTTGACTGGGGCAAGTTTAAGAACAAAGCCATAGATACAATAATTTTGGTCAATGAACATTTGACTGTCTAACTAGAATGATACCAGCCCTGAGGCGAGCATCCAATGGTTAGCCTACTCGCCGGAGGGCACAGTACAGGGGCAGCCGATTTATTGCCATTACGGAAGGGTGCAGGACTTTGAGCGACTCGAAAAGCAATTCGGCATTGCAGATTTGAAAGGTAAAATATTTGGAAGATTATTTAATTCAAATATTAATTTAACCAGGACCTTAAAAATTAAAAAGTAAAAAAATATTCATTTACTTTTAAATATTTTTTAGTCAAAACACGGATTAAAGCTTTTTTGAACAGGGAAAATTGCGATAATGCGATATGGAGAAAACTTTCGCGGCGACATGATTCGCCATGCGCAACAACGGGGCGCGGCCGGTGCTATCATTTACTCAGACCCGGCAGAGATAGCCAGAGATGGGCCAGGTGACAGATAATTGTCGTATTCGGTTAATGGGCTTTTGGCGACACTTAAGACAACGTTTATCCCCGGACGGATTGGATGCCGCCAAGCGGGGTTCAGCGCGGGTCACTGCTCAGAGGCGACGGCGATCCGCTGACGCCACTGCTGCCAGCCCGCAAAGACTTCTACAAAGAGAGGACCATTGAAGATGTAAGCAAAAATGAACACAGAAAATAAAAAAAATGCTATATGAAAGGTACGAATGGATGGTGAAGTAATGCCACAAATTCCGGCAATTCCGCTAAGCTACGGCGACGCTTATCACATTTTGTCCCAAATGGACGGGCCGCAAGTGCCGTCGGATTGGCAGGGAGGGCTAAACTTCACCTACAGAGTGGGACCGGGCTTCAAAAGTGGCCAAGGACAGATGCTCAAAGTTGAAGTGCATTCGAAGTTGGAAATGAGGTAATTGAGAGGGCCGAGGGGGCATTTGGAAAAAGGACAAAAAATGGAAACATATTAAATTCCATTTTAATAAATTTTATTTGAAAAAGGACAATCCAAAATGTGGTTGGCTACATTTGGGGCAGCGAACACCCCGACGAATGGGTCATGTTGGGCAACCACTACGACGCATGGGTATTCGGTTCCATCGACCCAAACAGCGGGTCGGCCATTTTGGCAGAAGTTGCCAAAGGATTGGCCGAAACAGTGCGCACCACGGGATGGCGTCCCAAGCGAACGATTGTCTTTTGTGCCTGGGACGCGGAGGAACCGGGGCTGATCGGGTGGGTTTCATTGCCATATGTTCTAGCCAATCAAAATAGTGGGTCAGTGATCATGTACATAAATTGATCAGCATATTTAAATTATAAATGAATTGATATTAATTCAGATCGACTGAATTTGTAGAGGAATTTGCGGATGTGTTGCGAGAGAGAGCCATCGCTTATTTAAATGTTGACAATATTCCGAGTAATGTATCACTGTAAGTCGCACAATTTTTTAAATATTTTACATCATTTAAAACTAATTAGTCTCGTTCGTGCTGTGCCATCGCTTTACCAAGTTGCTGTTGATGCTTCTAAATCTGTGAAAAAGCCAAATGGCCAAGGAACGGTATACGACGCGTGGATTGAGCACTTCCCGTCGAACACTGATTGGCTGCCGGGGGTTCCTCGCATGGGCATCCCCGGGGGCGGCAGCGACCAAAAGTATGTGCAATTTGGCATGATACATATCTGTCTCAACCATTCTTGTTACGAGTAATGTAAAAAAATACAAATAGGTCTTTTCTCGACTTTCTGGGCATCCCCGTGATGATGATTGCCTATGTGGACCCAACACGAGGCCAATATCCCCTCTACCACACTCGATATGAGTTGCCCTTTGTCAACGAGCAAATCTTTGACAACAATCATATGGCGGTTTGATTCCAGTTATTTGATGGCACAAATACCAAGTTTTTAGGTCCACAAAGCCGTGGGCGAATATTGGGCCGAATTGGCCCGTGTTTTTGCTGATACGGCACTTTTGCCAATAAGTGCTACCACTTTTGCGCATCGATTATTGGCAGATTATGTGGAGAGAATCAAAAAAGTCAATCGTCATTATAATTAAAATTTTAATTTCCGAGCCTTTCAGCCTATTTTGACGTTGAGCAACCAATTTCCGGATGAGACTGGGCCGGCAAAGACTCAATTGGACTATCTTGTACAAAATGCGCATCAATTCATGGCACAAGCGGAAGCGTTTGAAAGGGAAGCCTTTGGGCAAAGTGCCGATGCCAAATTGGATTCGGCAAATGTCCGTCTGAGGAAATTGGAGCAATGCTTTCTGAACCCGTCCATGGGAATCGCGCGCGAAGAGCCGCTTAAACGCCATGTGCTATATGCAACCGCAAAGGACAACAGTTATGCCGCCACAACAATGGCAAATGTCTATAAAAGGGTAAGGATCAAAATGCAAAAAACAATAAAAAATACTAATTAAAAAAACAATAAAAAAGATTGGACAATTGAAAAATGCAAAAAGCGGCGAAGAACGCGTAAAGCGGGGAAACGAATTGGCATTGGAATTGACAGTTGTGCAACAGGCAACACGCTGTGCCGTCAACACACTCAGCAAAGGCATTTAATCCGTTGATCGACGCGAGTTGTGTCTTTTTGGGGTTTTGTTGAATAATCTTTTAAAAAATTCACTATTGATGTTCTTTTATGTAATTTTAAATTCCTTACATAAAATTTTTAGTTTTAAAATAATTGTTTCTTTTTGTTCTTTTGTTGTTTATAATTTTTTCACTTATAAACTGATGACACCTGCTGCGCTTCTATTTTATTTATTTTTTTTATTTAAATTTTTTTATTTGCCTCCTCCAATGAAATGGCCAAACAAATGTCACATGCAATTAAACATTTCGTTGAGATTTTTTGGTTATTTTTTTGAAAGAGTGTCAAGTTGAGTAACACATTTTTGCAAATGGAAAATGATCAAGACCAGCAGCAGCAACAGCAGGAGCTTCTTCCTTGATGTTTTTTTTTTGATTTTAATTCTTTCGCCGTTCATTTGCCGCCCCCCCCACCCCACCCACCTACAACCACCAAATATCAACAACATACCACACAAATAATA
>JAKKIK010000278.1:0-37307 GCA_024500135.1 Heterodera carotae
GGGCCAATCTTCGCAGGATACCGAAACGCTCTTTTGACACCATGACGATACTCTAGAACCATTTTTTTTAATTCGTCATATGTAAAATCGTTTCTCCGGTCCAATGTCATCCCTCTAATCTTTGTCTTATGCCAAATCTCGCTATCGTTCCCTTCCTGGAGAGGACATTTTCCACGGGGGTGTGTGAAAATCAACGAGTCTGAATAAAATAAATAAATATTCGGAGCTTATTTTTATTTTTACGAAACGGCATTTATGCGATAAATGTTAATGGACTTTAAACAAATTACCCAAGACATTATTATTTAACACTTAGAGATCCCACTCAGTCCGCGGTTCGGGATGCAAAATAAGTACACGTTTTCGGACCCGAAAAAGTCTGACAAACCCTGGGCCAACCAAGCCCTGAGAAAAACCTTCTTTTCTGTCAGGAACCGTTTGGCAGCCGTGTCCCCGTCTTGACCGTACGATGTGTGTTGTTTTTTCAGCTACTGAAAAGTGTGGGAGAAATAAGCCAAAAACCAGAAATTGAAAAAATGTAGACATCTCCTTTTTGGTTATTATGGTCATTTAACTCTATAATTCCCTCAATTTCATTCAAGATTTTGAATGAATCTATCTTCAAATAAGAATGTTTAGATAATTAGAATTCAACAATTTAACTTAACTAAAATCAAAAAATTATAATAACTTAATATAAATAAAAGCACGAGAAAACAAAAATTGCGGTCAAAAATCAATTCAAAAAAAATTGAACAAAAACCTGATTCTAGGAACAAATAAACATCATTTTCTTGGTATTTAAAAACTAATTCATATTACAAATAAATAGAGAAACTTCACTGCCACTTAAAGACCAATATTTTTGCAGATTTATGCAAGATGAATATTAAAAAAAGCTACACCTTTGTCCGATATTATTTATAACGTAATATTAATTAAATTCATTTACCTCAAAATTCAAATACATAATTAAGTGCATATTATTCGGTGAAAAAAACATGGCCGTTTCTTTTCTTGTCCATAGTAATGTGGGAACATTTGGGTTTAAAAAACACAAATAATTAAATTAATGTCAGTCAATAACCAAAATAGAGATAACAAAGCACTCATTAACGGCTTAAATAGAAAGAAACACTGTAAGATGATGATTTTTCAAATTATTTTTACATTAATCCTAAGATAACAAAAATAAGATTAATAAATGAAAAAATCAACAAATTGTCGCCTATTAATAGACCTAAGTCTACAAATACTATTGAAAACCAATCTTAGAAAAAATAAAATTAAAATCAAAAAGATTCATGCCTTAAAAATCCAATAAATTAAAGGTAAAATTCGATGTAAATCTAAATATCTAATAACAAAATAGAAATGAAAATTTAATCAAAACAATTGTGAATGAATAAACAAAAATAGAATAAAACTAATAATAACGCAAATGTTTGGATATTATTTTCATAAATATTGTAGAAATGGCAATTGAGACAGATTAATGTTTGTAAATATGTTATGGTATAATATACAAATTAACAAAAACTATACCAACTTTTAAACCCAAAAAAAAAAAGAAAAATTTTGTCTCAATTATTGAGCCAAATAAACCAGTAAGCAAATTTGAAATTAAAATGCCTCTAACCCTGATGGCAAACACGCTCATTTTTGCTAATTGAAAAGAGAATTATTTCAATTCATGAGTTAAAAAAAAGATTGCTGTGAAAAAAAAATAATAAGACATTTCATCTACTTAGTATATGTACATATATGCTAAATTGTTAACAATGGGAAATTGCTTTTATTAAAGCCAAAACAATATACCAATAGTATGCAAAAATGTGCTAGGTATTTAATTAAAGCATTTTTGCGTCATTAATGATTATTAAAATTTTTTTACCAATATAAAATTAATTATTTTATCCATTGGCGGCAACCAAAACGAAAACAGAGTATCGCCGACAGAAGGGAAAAAGCATGCGACAAAAAGTCGCAAAATGACTTTATAAATTGTTGCGTAAAAAAAAGTTATCAATTAAATTAGACCACCAAAAGAGGCTAGTTTTTCCTGTATTTTATAATCACTTAAAATAATAAATGCACCAAAATGATCAATTTTCCATCCAAAAGATATGGCAATTATTTGAGTCTCCCATTTTGAAGGTTAATCAATTTATTATAAATTATCTATTATTCATACGACCATTCGACCAACTTCCACAGCTAAACCGCACTGCTACGGACAGACTAAATTTTTGTGTAGCTAGCTGCTCCGAATACATTGGAGTTTTAGGCCTTAAGATTTTCATACCGTATAAGCAGTCTTTGGGCGTCCGCGATTGAAAACGACTGGCACGATGAAGTGTGTCCTCGGCTGCATTTTAGCAATCAAAAACGCACAGAACCATGCCGACAATATCTAATTAAAATTATTAACCTTAATTTATTATGAATAACTTTTCGACAACGGCAAAATTTTTTTAATCATACACTCTATACTAAAAAAAGCCTAAATCAAAATTAAATTGAGTTGATTTTAATGTATTATTTAAAGTGTTGGAATACTTAACTGCCTAATATAAAAATATGCCAAATTGCGAACATCGAATATCACCTTGTGTTGGAAAGGGTTTCGAATTGATAGACCTCCAAAACAAAATTTTGATATATTTGATAATTTAGCACAGCAATTAATTTAAAGGCGAAATTCTTGCCGGGAATCAATAAAAATGGAAAATAGAGCAATTAATTAAATGTTTCAAAGAAAAAGAGCAAGAAAATTCAAAAGGACAAATTAATTAAATAAAAAACTAGACAAATTAATTATTAATAATTAAAAATCTATTAAGCAAACCAAAAGCAGAAAAAAAAATTTTGCACCGGGGATACCAATCTACAAACAATCAGCGGACAAGAAATGGAAATTGGTCAACGAAACAGAAAAAAGAAATAAATGTAATAAAACGATAATAAGGATGAATTCCATTGAAGTTAAGCAAAGATAATGCCGCCAAAAAATAAATAAAATGGTTAATTTAAAGTAAAAATGGCAGCTATTTCGAAAATGATTATTTTGCGTGAAAATTATCCGGTTGCGCTATCTTATTTTAAACTCCTGAAAAGAGAAAAACAATTCCTTCGAAGTTAAAGAAAAATAAGTCAAAAAGATAATTTATAATCAAAAGAAAGAAAATTAACAAAATAAAGACGCATTTAAAAAATATGTAAAATATCAATGAATTGAACTAGGGTTCAACGGGACCGGGAACGGGGCGTGAAATCCCGGTTTTTTCAGGTCCCGGTCTCGGTTTTCAAAAAAAGTCAAGTCCGGCACCGGTCAAAACCGGGCGGGACCGGGATAAACATGCACTGGTAAGAATGCAGGTTTGAGTGCAAAAGTTGAGAGGGAAAATGGAGGAAGGGGGAATATTTAAATTATAATTCCGCCAAATGAAAAGAAATTTCATTGGTCGAGTGGTTGTGTTGTATGTTTCAATGATATGGTGATGGGGGTTAGGGTCCCGCGTTGTCAAAAATATTTTTACGACTTAACCTTCTTATTCAGGGAAATAAATATTAAATTTCTATGATATCTTTTCGATTAAGTTATTTTTGGAGTGTTAAAAACTCCGTATAAGATTTAATTTTTAAATTAGAATTCATTGAGCATTTGGGCTATTTTTATATTAGTATGTTTTTTTGTGCAATTTTATGTTAATTTTCTTAACAAATTTACTAAAAATGTCAAAATTTTCCCATTGACGCCTATCGGCACCGATGGGCGTCCCGGTTTAGTCCCGGTCCCGGTGAAAAATTGGGCCCCGGTCCTGGCCCGGATGAAGTCAAATGTGTTATAAATACTAAATCTGAGTATTAAAACAAAAATTGACCCAACATTTTCATTTGGCATATAAAAGCTATACAAAACCCATTCTAAAAAATTTAAAGAAATGTTATTTTTGGAAAAGCATGCTTAAAAATTGGTAGAAAAAAATTGAAAAGAGATTGTGAGAAAATATATTTTTGTCACAAAATAAATAAAAAAGCGTTAAAAAAGTGCTTGAAAACATTTCTTTAATAAAGTCCCAAAACTTAATAAATGTAAAATAAAATATAGCCAATTTGTAATGCCGAACCTTCTACTTGCTTTGAGCATATATAAAGAAAAGTCGCGGTCAGCTGCTTGAATTTTATCGTGAGTTTCCAAAATAAATTATATCATTTTTTTAAAGAATATAAAAAAAATAGCAAATCAACCATCAATAATTCGCAATTTAAAATGCTGCAATAAATTTTTTAAACATGCAATATGGTTCTAAAAGCAAAACTATGAAATCAAATTAATTTCCTAATTCAAGATTAACAATTGAAAATGACCCCTTGTCAAACAGGAAACGGAAATAGAGACAATCGATAAAAAGCGAAGCATTTTTTCAATGTGTTAAGGAAAAGCTAGATTTATTAATTTAAGACAAATATTATTTAGAAATCATATGCAAATAAAATTATGTAAATAAAATAAAATCCGGCCCAAAAACCTCATTCTTCCCCGCATCTTTGCGGGCCCCTCCGCTTTTCCCTTCCCTCACTCTGCTAAAGAAATTTTATGAAGAAAATAATCACCTTTAGTTGAGCGCACCTTCATTTAATGATTTTCTATTTATCTTTTTTAATATTAGAAAAACAGTATGTGAATATTAATTTTTTTTTTAAGTAAAAAGTCGGAGGCTGTTGCCACTTTATCTCCCCCGAGGCGATCGAGATGCTTATCCCTCATTATAATATCATTAATTATTATTAACAATTCTAAACTTATTGTTTAATTTCAATTTATGTACTCGGCCCTCATTTGCTGTCAACCAAGAATAAAATCTTGCAACAAAACAAATTTTTTCTATCAAAGACTTTTCCATGCATTTGCTATGAGATGTGGCACTGTAAAATACAAATTTGCCTTTATTATAAGATTTAAATTAGAGTTAAATTCTTTAAAAAAATATTTCTTTTTAATTTGTTTGTAATTTTTCAGATTGTAAATATTTCAAATTATTAAAGTTATCTTTAACAAATTATTCATCTTCATTAATTGATAATTTTCAAAAATACATCATTGTTAAATTCAAATAATGAAACAATGGATTTTTTTATTTTATTATCACAATCATTCAGTCAAATTGTTAAAGATTTGACAAACTGTTTTTTTTTAATTTCACGTCACGATCCCAATGAGATAACACGCCGCGTAATCATTTCATATTCTAGGAATGTCTCGTTTCATCCAGTTCATTGTTTTATTTTTAACTCTTTGTTAAATAGAATTTATTTTTTAAAATCTCTTTGCTCTTAAATAATTTTAATTATTTTTGCTGATGACTTAATATTTAATTTCAATAAATTTAGCTTAACGCCTTTGAATATCGACAAAATTTGAGTTTTTTTAGCTCGTAATATTTGTATTTTTATGTTTTATGTTTGAATTATAATGCATTTGAGTTTTCGCTTCTTCTCATTTATCCCGAAGGTTGTTTTTCATCAGAAGTAATTTTGGTGTTTTTACCAATTAACGCTGACATTAAAATTATATTTATACATTAAAATTTAGGAGCACAACGAATTTTTTTATCTTAACAATTTCTGTTTAATGCATTAACTTTTTTTTATATATTATATAATTTTCCACATTTTTAATTTTCAATATTGAAAATCTTTAGCTCAAATTTTCTGGTTAATAGTTTTTACATTTAGGTAATTTAATAGAAGTACCTTTTTTATTTATTAAAAAAAAATTAAATTACTGTATGTTGTAAATTCATAAAACTTTTATGGAGAAAATAATCACCATTAGTATGAATCTTAAATGTATATAGGTATATATTATTGTGAAAAGGTAAATAGTTTTCGATTTCAAAATTTTGGATTAATAAACATTTCCAATACAGTAATTAGGCAGCTTCAAAATTCGCGTCAACATTTTTTTAAGTTTGAATCGTGAATCCTCGGCTCGCAGAATTCTCATGGTGATTTAAAATATCGTAAATTAGTCCAAAAAAACTATAAATGCATAATGGTGCTTTTAGTGTTTACTAATTTTTTTAATCCCAAAATGTAGATGGAATTGTCACACCTGCTGCTCTTAGTGAAAAATATTCATCGTGCGGTGTTATTAAACTTCGTAAAATCGTATGCGCTTTAGGATCATTTAGAGGATGGAATTTTTGTAAATTAACTCTTGCTAAATTTAGAATTTGGGTTTTATCATTGGTAAATATTTAACATGCTCAACTGGCGGAGCCTTCCTATACTATATAACCCAACCGCCAGCACTTACCAATTTTTCATTAATTTATAAACGTTATTTTTACCCTGGATTTTTACGAACTCCTTCATTTTATTCTTAGTTTTTTTTAATGAATCTTTTTAATTTTCATTAAATTTATTTTACAATTCTGGACCTTTAAAAAATCAAGTACTTGACAAAAAGCTATCATAGATAAAAAATCAATGCTTTTAAAATCTGAGTCGACCCTCGTGATCAGCTTATTTTTTTAAAGCTAGAATAAATATCTTCCGAATTTTTAGCATTTTTTTCGGGACACCCATTCTCCATGAATGCCGAAAAATGTGCATTAATTTGAAATAATTCTTTTAACATTTGATTTTTTTCTCATAATAACACATAATATATATAATTTATTTGTTTTAATAAATTTATGTTGTTGACTATAAATAAATGATGTAATATATTGCTCATATCATCTGAACATGTCTTTACTAATATTTAAGAATTAATTGTTGTTTCTCACATTTTTACGTGTCTTCGGCTTGTGACGTATTGAAACGATGCTTGCGGTTAGTAGGCTAAACTCGGATTTGCCGAACGATGTTGGAGAAGCAGGAATTTTTATAATTATGATTTTAGGACATAAAGTTCAATTTATTTTATCCATTTTTTATAAATGCTTTATTCTTTCGAAGAATTGATTGTAATGAGTATAATTAAGTTAAACCGAAAAGGCTTTTGTGTTCATTCTTTATATCCAAATATTTTGTTATATAAAGAAAAATAATTGAGTTTTTTATAATTATAGATTTCCCAAGAAGCCTGAAAACAAAAAATTATTATAGTATTTATGGGAAGGACTCCATGTTTGTAAAAGTTCTAATTTTGTTAAACCATCCAATTTCTTTAGTAATGCAATTATGCTTTTATGATTATTAGTTTTATGAGATGCTGTTTTAAAATAAAAATTTTTATTTTTGACTTTTAGTATAGTTTTTGTTTTTGCTTGTTTAATTCTTTTCTTTATAATAATTTTATGTATATCAAGCCAAGCTAACTTTTATAGCATTACCTGGTGAACATTTATGCAGTTTTTATTTTAAAAATTTAGGGAAAAAACTGCTTTTTGTATCGCGAGATTTAATGTTTAAGCGATGTTTTATTTTAGATGCAATTTATCAAGATTATTAAGCATTTGAAAATTTTATTTTTTTAAAGTGACCGTATCACGTTCATACTTATGTCAAAAGGCTTTCAGATTCTTCCAGGATATTTACTTAATATAAAGGTTAAATAATATTCCAATCTTTAAATTTTTGATTTTTAAATATACGAATTTAAAATAATTGCCCTCCACTAGGCTGTCTTTTCTATGCATTATGCTGGTGAGTCATTAAAAAAGCAAAAAAGTTGATTTTTAAGGAGATTTCTTTAGATTTTGAATAAGAAAAATTCGATTTTTAGGAGTCATATTCGGTTTTATTGCATTTTTGTTAAGGATTTTTTATAAAACCGAAAATATTTACTAAAAAGCCCAAAAATGCATAAAAAATCTATTTATATAATATGTAGAAAATCCCGAATAGTATAAGTAAACAAAAGACCCAACTTAGATAAGAGATGGTAAAAAAATGTTGTTTTTCCTACGAGATTACGTATTAAAGAATCCAGGAATATTTATATTTACATAAAAATCATAGTTTTATTCATTAATGCACATGGAAATCGCAAGACCATGCTTTAACCCTGGGCTCTCATTTTACTTATTTGTAAGTATTGTTCTGATTTTTGGATTCAAGAGAAATTTCGATTTTTAATCGTTTATCTAAAAATATGTAAATTTCATATCTACATTTTCTCCCCAGCGGTGCAAGTGACACCATGAGCAGACTACTTTACGACTTTTCATACAATTTAACATTTTGGACTAGAGAGTAATAATCCGCATGCTGATTTGTTGAATAAAATGCAATAAGCACTCAAAACTACGTTTTAAAAATCTAGGTATTTTGACCCCAAAATAACGCGATTTAACATTAATATATGTAATTGGATTGTACTCATATATTACGCAAATTATTTAAATAATAATAAATGTTTGTGGTGTGGGTGGAATCGATTGATGTTTAGGTGAAATGGATAATGAATGAATGACTCAACTAATGGAATTTGTGAGGAAAAAAGTGTCCGTCCATCCGCACATCGCGTCCTTTTTTTATTGCTTTGGGTCAATTTGTGTGCATAAAAATGGCAGAGAAATGGATGAAAATATGTGCAAGAACTGACAGAAAATGAACGCTGAGAAGACAAAAGAGCAAAAAGTAACCAAAAAATTATTATAAATGTAATTCGTAAGTTGTTAGCAATTTTAGACCAAAATCACAAAATTTGTCAATTTGTCCTTACATTATCGGTTGTTTAAAAAAACTGCTTTTCTATGCCTTTAAAAGCTTTCCTCTTTTTCGACTTTTTAAAAATTAAATATTTAATTTATTTTGGTGCCTCTAATAAATTATATTTAATATATTTTAGTTGTTTTTTTATAACTGAAATGAAATCCGGTTGCCATCTCTGGTCTCCCCACTGCTGCTGTGGTAATTCTTTCATTATTTCAGTCTTTATTTGTCTCTTTGGCATATTTTCTCTGTTCCTCAATACTATTCTCTCCATTTTCTCATGCTCTCTTTACTTCTCTCTTCTGTCTGTCCCTGTTATCTTTGTATCTTTTTTATCCCTTTTTTATGCACTCAATGCCACGGGCAATAAAAAGGACGCGTTGAATGGACGGACACTTTTTGCCCTTCCAAATAATGGCATTCACGGAGCACACATTCTTCCACTTGAAAACCAAATCAATTCTCTCTCCGACCCACTTTTCATTATTTTGTAATAAATGGGGTTGGTAAAAACATGGAAATTCGTATTTTTTTCTTGACCTTGAAACAGCCTAATAAAATCAACTTAAACAGGTTTTTGGGTTTGGTTTAAGCCTCTAGGATAGATTATCAATTCACATATTCTTCATATTTCGGGAATTTTCTCCATATTTGGTCAATATTTTTGCATTTTGGAAATAGTAGCTTAAGAAAATTCAATAGAACTGAAAAATACACCTCTGACAAATAAGGTCAATTAAAAAGTCACCTAATAAAATTTCTTTAGTTTAACCTAAGGTCTTAACGAGTTTTCAAAAAAAATTCCTTGCTTACTTTCAAAAGAAACTTGCTCAAATATTATGAATTTTGAATTACTTTCAAATCTGTTTGTTTTAAAATTTTTTTAGCCTTTTATTATTTTTAATCCAACAAAAAAATTTCTTGGCCACGCCGTTAGGAGAAATGGAAAAGGCAGTGTAAATCCAATCAGGTTTTTTCGTCTAATTGTCCTTTCTTAATATTGAAATTCTACTTTTTTTTAAAAGAATTTGTTAATTCTTTCCATTGGTTGATCATTTATAATTTCGATTTATTTGAAGTAAAATATGTTCTTTAACTTTACGCTTTTATAGAATTCGGGTCCAAAGTTAGGATTGGGGGAGGCGACAAAACAATATTAATTGTGATCATAAACGCAGAAGCCTCTTTAATATTTTTTTAATAGAAACATGAAATTACGAAAATTGATGGGCGTATAAATACATATACTATTTTTATACAATAAAAATTAAATCGATTAGACTCATAAAAGTCAATTGGACTCATAAATTGACGAAGCATAAATTACGTATAAATTTAATAATTAATATTACAAAAATTATAAATTCATCTTTTTTTCCTGACATAAACAAAATTGAATTAGAGAACAAACACATACACACACCTTTTTAGTTAAAACATGATAAACTCAAACCAAATGACAAAACTACGAAGAATAAAAGCTCTTAATTACAAATTTAAAAATTGAGAAAATGAAATAAAATGTTATAAAAAAATCAATATTTCTTATGACTTTACGAGTTAAAGAAAAATTTTTCATAATTGTAAAACATTTAGCATAAAAAATTTTACTAATAAGATTCAGTAAGTAATAAAATTTAAAAAACGAAAATCGAAGACTAACAATAATCTTGAAACATTAATTTACACAAATTGGTTGCAGTAACAACTGATAAATTATCATTATCGATGAAAGTAAATGCTAATAAAACTTAAGCAATACCGTTATTCAATAAACTTATTTATCATGCCTAAAAGGCAAAAATCTTGCAAAATAAATATCCTTAAAAAGAAATGAAAAAAACAAAAAAAAAACTTGAATTTTTAGCAAACTTTTTTAAAGACTCAAGTCCTGGCTGAAATAAATGTGAAAAAAGGTAGAGAGCATGGTCGAAGATATCAACTTACAAAAAAAAAAAAATTCAAAATAAATCAAAAGGTACTAAAAAACCCTCTTTATTTTACCCGCAAATAAACCTAAAAAATTAATGATCTTGACGAATCAATTTATAAAAAAATGACTCAAATACAAATGATAAACACGATAAAAATAATATTTTAGAAAGGTCACTAATGAAATAAATGGCTCAATTTGAACTCCCAAAATTCAAATAAATAAATTAATGAAGAAGTATTGACTACAATAATATGTTGAAGAGAATGAAAAATTTCGTGAGGTTGACTTGTTTAAAAAATAAACTGGAATAAAATTGAAAGTAAAACATTAATAGAGACACATAAAAATATTTTTGAAAAGAAAGAACGCTAAGATAAAACTGATTAAAAAAATGGTCTGACTTCTAATTTAAGAACAAAATGTAATTGCGTTTATGCTTTCTTAGATTAAAAGAAAAGTTGAATAAAAGTTAATGGATATTTATGAGATTTAAATTTCCTGACTTATTGAATGTAATAAAAAGGAAAAAAATTTATAAACCGAAATGTAATGATAACTTATGCAACTTAATGAATGACCTTTGTGTTAAATATTAAACTAAAGGTAATAATATACAACTATACATGCCCACCTCTTTGGCCACAATTGTGTATGGAATCAGAAAACTTCTATGTGCTACAAGAGGGGCAGCAGGCTAATTTATGATAAACGAATAACGATCGACGGACAGAAGATTTATAATCTGAAAAATTTTTCCATTTCGCATTTATAAATTGTAATATAAATTGCTCAACCTTTTATTTCGCCTATAATGGTTGTTCATGTTCACCAGCAGAAGATGTGATTATGTAGTGAAAATGGCGGCCAAATTTCTTAATATACACTAAACAATCATCCATTTTTGAATAATTATCTTTGTATAAATTTAATCAAATTTATTATATTTTCCAAATTTGGCAAGAAAATATCAAAATTTTTATAAATCATTCTTGCTTGGAGATTTAACCCGTTATCACGAATCCGTTTTGGTACAACGGACGAAGCGTCGAGTGCTTACTGATTTTAAAGCACTTTTATGTTGGTGTTTAGCATCGAGAGTAAAGCGAAAAAATAGATGTGATTCTAATAATGGTTTAAAATGAATAAAGTAATTTTTAATTAGAAAAAAAACAAATAGTAAGAGCAAAAACTATTAATAAGAAAGGTCAGCGCGACTATTATTTTTTTTCTTTTTATTAACTGTTGAATACAACTTGCAATTAGGTCGAATAAGTGATTAAAAAAGATAAACAAGCAAGCTATTTACTTCAAGTCGCAAATTTAACAAAAACTAAAAGCCATATAATATATATAATATGATAAAAATAGAAAAATTCAACAGCATAACATATTGCAAAAAAATATGACTTTCCTTAGTAAATTTCGCTAAATTAAAAAAAAAACAATTAATTCATTGAAATGAAGAATTAAATTATTATTCGCATATACACATTATTTTATATCCAATGGATGCTCAAAAATAAACACAATCGATACATTATTTGAGAGCGGCATTGCACTGATATACCGCTAGGCCCGCTACCGCGAATAATCAGCATCGCTTAATAAGATGGCACATATTTAAACCGTGACATACAAAAAAAATCGAAATTGAGAAGAAACATAAAAATACAGACAAAAACACTTTGTATATTTTGAACTTTAATAAGATTATACAAAAATGAATTGAAAATTCTAAATAATTGGAAACAGGAATAGGCGGTCTAAAACCAAATTCTTTATTTTAAAAAAATATGGACCATTTAACAAGACTATCGATAATCCTCTGAATGACATGTTTTTCTAAATAATTAGCCTGTGCATGACTTGAGAATAAAAATTTGATTTTCCATCTAAATTAAACGAACCCACCATACCCTGAATATACAATTTCAAAAATAAATATTTTTCAATAATTAACAGAAATATTCTTTAAATGAACACTTTATACGACCCAATAATACAATACTAAATTGATAAAACAATATCTAAATTTTGATAGAAGTACCTTAATTTTTAACAACAAAAGAATAAATCATACAATAACTTATTAAATTTATGTGATTGATGTAGATTGTAATCTCAACGACGAAAAAGGGGAAAGATTCGCCTATTAAAAAAAATTTACGATGGAGAGCTGCCTGGGGTGAGACGCTGTGCCTTAAAGATTTACACTGCCAACGTCACTTAAAGTTTTTGTGTTAAATCAAATAACTAAAATTAGAATATTAAAAATAATTTAATGGACCTGAATAAAAAAATTAAATTAAATATTTTAGCTCAGTAAGTAAAAAGTGCTTTAAATTTAATAATTTATTAAACAAAAATTATCTTTAATAATCATTAATAAATGCAAATCTAATTAATTCCTGGCGATCAGGACACCAAAATGTTAGAATTATAGTATACAAATGGGGCTGCAATTAATTATAATAGGATTACATTAACACCAAGATGGATTATCTAATATTATTTTAGTTAAACAATAAATTCAAATTTACAAAAAAAAATGGATTAGTAAATTAATTTCTGTTTATAAAGGCCTATCAGAACAAAATAGTGACAACGTTAAAAGTGAGTTCGCGGGGAATTGGATCAAAGGAATCAGATTTGTGAACGTGGCATTACCAAGTTAAATTTAGAATATTAAAATAAAAGTAAAAGTGCTATAAAATTTTCTTGTTTATAAAATTATTTGATTACAATAAAATAATTTACAAAAGGTATAAAACTCAAATTAAAATAGAAATGTCTGTCAACACGAGATTAAAGCAAAAATTACATACACACATTTTTTATAAAAAAATTATTATATTCAAGAATAGTGTGCATTGGCGACAACCAATTATTTAAATGCCTCAAAGAAGAAACAAAATAAATCACAAAATCTCTAATATTATATCACGAAAATGTCAATAATCAAAACTTAAAAAACTCAAATTTTGTGGTGAAAGAAAACGTAAATCTCTCTCGCCCTAAGAGTTCAGTGCTTTGAAGGTTGAAAACAAAAATTGATGCACATTCTTTTCATGGTACGCAGAAGATGGGCTGCTGCAGGTCCTGGTTCGAGCATAACGGTACATAGCAAAAATAAAGAAACCAATAACAAAATATGCATCTATTCAAATACTAAAGAACAACTTAAATTATACAATATAACAAAACATTGATTTTTATACAAATGACAAAATTTTCGCCACATATATTTAGAAAACGGATTATATTTCAAAAAAAAACATCAAAATTAATGTGACATTTGGTGAGAATTTGGTGGAAATTAAACTCAAAAATAAATCGTTTAGTTCAACAGAATGTGCTCCATAAAAATTTAAGAATCTACTACCAATAATATTATGATGTCAATTAAATAAACATTTGTTGAGTAAAAATGTAATAATTGGAAAACAATAATAAATTCTATCCTTAATTTATATGGAGAAAATTTTTATTCCAATTACAAACAAAAAAAACAAAACTCTTTATTAAAAAGGTCTGTTCTCGCAAGGAATGTCTCTGTATTGAAAAATTAAAATTAATATATATTATATATATATAACAAATACAAAGGCAAAAGTAAAATATGTTATCCATCTTAGTCAAAAATTTATCAACAAACTAATAAACGTAATTCCTTCAATAAAGCCCTCGGGGCTCTATTTTTAAACCCTCCTGAAAAGTCGGCTTTTATTTCAGGGGAGGCTCTACTTCAGGGGGGGGGGGCTTTATATTTCAACCCTTTTTTATAAGATATGACAAAAATTGGAGAGCTTTTATTCAATTTTCAGTTAAAAGTCCCGTAGTTTTTACATTAATTTGCCTAAATTCTTTCTGAAATTGTTCAAAAACACAGGCGTCTTTCAAAAATAGGATCACTTGAAATTTGTAATTTTATTAATATTTACCTGTTTTATTTGTCTAATTATTTTTATTTTTATTAGGTATAGGTATTTATTTATTAATTTTTTTGTTTTTATTTATTTTATTATTTAATTAATTTTTATTTGAGTTTTTGTTTATTAGTAATTAAATAGGTTACCGGTTTAGATGAAGATTTATGAATTCCTTGTCCTTTTTATTAATATTTTATTTAAATTTAACATACCTAGGTAGGTAGGTATTTGATTTATTTGCTAGGTCTATTTATACTTAGTAATCAGTTTGTAATTTTTTTTTATGTTTATTTTTATTGTTTTTTTCTTTGATATTATTATTTAAATTTTTTTTTAAATAATTAATTAAAAAATTTTAATTCAGAGGGGGGCTTTATTTCAGGGGGGGGGGGGGGCTCTACTTCAAGGGGAGAGGGGGGGTTTATATTCCAACGCACCTCAAAAGAGTGGCTTTATTTCAGTGGGGCGCTACATCGGGTCAATGGCAGTTCGTACAATGGCAGATCGTACAATTTAATATTGTAATGACTATAACTTTTTTATTAGTCAACCTCATTCTACAAAATTGGTATCATTCGAACTATCATTAAGCAAAAGCTAAGCGATTAATCCACTTTAAAATAAATTACAAAGTAAAGCTCATGAAAATTCATGAAATTCTCAATTTTTCGCAATTTACAAACCGTAACTTTTTCAAGAATTTATTAATCGCTTAGCTTTTGCTTAATGATAGCTTCTAAACACATAGAGCTTTTGAATGATACCAATTTTGTAGAATGAGGTTGACTAATAAAAAAGTTATAGTCATTACAATATTAAATTGTACGAACTGCCATTGTACGAACTGCCTTGACACCAGTTTACATCAGCAGGGGGGGGGGGGGCTTTAAATTAGGAATTACGGTAAAAAGAATTTATAAAAAATTAATTATTAACAATGTTTTTAAATTCACACAAAGTTATTATACGGACAAACCTATAAAAAGGCGATAATAACTTATTTTCAAATAGATACCAGTCTAATCAGTTCCTTAGATAAAAAATTTGTAAAGAAAAGTATTTTCATTTTAAACGTTTCAATAAAAAAATGAACTTAAATAAAAAGCAAATAAAAACGAGAAATTCGGCCGTAAAGCAACACAAAAATATCAAGTCAATTTGAAATGTTGAAAAAATATCGCTATAATTTAATCAATTTTTCAATTTACGCCTCCAAAGCTTTGCAAATTTTTCCCTCGCAATGCTCCTGATAGACCCAAGCTGATTCAAGAGTAATTTTCACAGAAAAAACTCAAATTGTAAGAGGAGATGCCAAACAAGCCTTTCCATTTATACGTTATTTAGCAATTTATCTTTGAAAAAAGCAACGTCTCAATAGCAATAAATTTATATATATTGTGAATCAGCTTTCATTAAAAATATTATACCATTGAATAAATGTTAAAAAAATAAATGCGTGATCACGTTAAGTAACGAAGTGCTCTTATAATAAAATTTGGAAATAAAGATTTTTAAGTAAATGCAAACCACCAAAAATGGCAAGATCAAGTTACATAGACAAATATAAATTAAAATTTACTTTTTCATTTACTGTGAAAAATAAGATTTAAAAACAGATTCAAAATAAAATTATTTAAACCGTATCCCTGCTCAGCAATTATTGAGACATTGCGTAATACAATTAAATAGCAATTCCTTTAAAAAATTATAATACAATAATTTAATTTAAAAAGTAAATATATGCACCTCAACGCATTACAAAGCTATAAATCAAGGACGAAAAACCTGAACGTATAACATTATTTAATCGTATATTTTTACTAATTGTCGCTAAAAAATAAAGAAATGAGAAGTTGATATCAAATAATCAATTTTAGTCAATGGTGAGAGAGTAAATTTTATGAGGTTGAATTAGCAATAGCAGAAATATGCATATATTCAAATACGAAAGAACAATTTAAAATTAAACGATATTACAACCTTGTTGATCAAATATTAGGAATCGATGAAAATTTAGAGTGATTTTTTAGCCGGTTTGTAACATGAATTTCAATTCTAGAAAAAGAGCAAATTAAAAAAATAAAATGATAACGATTGTGAGTGTTATGAAAAAACGGGTTTAAACCATAAATTTTAACTAGCGACATATTTGGCACATAATAATTAATAATAAATGAAACAAAAAAAACAAATAAAAACAAACCCTCAGTTGTTAGAACAAAGCAAACAAGATTTCTTTCGTTGGAAACGGTAAGTCATCCTATCAGCATGTTACCTAAACTTATAAATTTTAACAATTAAATTAATTAGATATGAAGAATATACGTTGCATAAGTTTCATTTTATAAAATAATATTAAAAAAGTTATGACATAATCGGATAAAAATGAAAACAAAATTGATCAAAAAGAGAATTTTTAGCTCACAATAAAAAACTGAAAGAGAAAGAAATATATTAAAATATGAAAATTAAATTAAAATATATAATTTTTGGAATCGGCAAAATTAAATTAGATGCTTGACACAAAACAAAATGGAGATTAAATGGATGTGATTTTAATTGCTTAACTGATGAACCCCCAGAATTGTCACTTTATGCTGATATGGGTCTCGACAACAAAGGGAATTTGATTACTCAAAGACACGAGGGATGCTCTAATAAATTAAAGTTTATTTTATGTTTACTGTTGAAAATAGACATGCAAAAAAGTGGGTTCAAAAATTATAATTATATTATTTTATAAATCGTACCCCTGTCAGCAATTCAAAACCAAAAACATTTAAAAAAATGAAATGGAAAAAATTGATAAACAATAAATATCTGCTGAACGTATTACATTACGTATTTATTAATCCTACATTTTTTCTAATTAGCAATGAAAAACAGTAAAATTCGCTTTTGGAAATGAATTGATGTATCCAAAAACTTCAAATTCTTGAATGGTGAGACTTGAATCAAATTTATTCTGTTGGATGCACTTCTGACATTAGAAAAATCAACGTATTCGCTGTCATGGAATTTAGTAAAATTGTGTCAAAAAAGTAAAATCTTTTTTTTAATTACCTTAATAAAATAAAACATTAAAAAAATTAAATAGCTTTTGTTTTATTATTTTATTTTATGCTTTCTGTGTCGAGTTTTATTTTATTTGTCTGTGTTTTGATAAAGCATGAAAACTTAAATGATAAAACAACAGTATACAAACATAAAACAATAAATGGACGACAAAATTAAGAAGTAAAACGCTGCTTAACAATTGGCAGAAGCTTTCATTAAATTAAAAAGAAATAATAAAATGGAAAGAAAAAAGAAAATTTTAATTTATGTATTTTAACCTCAAATCTGAAACAATACTAAAAAAGTCATTTATTGTTTCAAAAATTGTTTAAAAAGTAGTAAAATAATTTAAGAGTTAGGGCCGTAAATTGTGAAAATTTTGGTCGGCTTAACATAAATTAAAATGCTTTGAGTTTGATGGGACCAACCTTCGGTACATTAAAAAAAGAAAAGTCTTACACAAAAATTGTATTATTATATATAGCGAAAATTATTATTTTTTTTACAAACATTTTATTGGGCTGGCTTTGAGGCATAAATTAAATAATATACAAAACAAATATTTGAAAATTAACAATCATCATTAAATTAATAAGTAGTTATTAAAAAATTCCTGGTTCTTTCAAACTATAAGTAATTTACGCATGTTAAATCACCTAGAGAATTATTAAAGTCATTATTAAATTCAAGAAGTATTAACTATTAAAAAAACCAAAAATATACAACTTTTTTGATGCACATATCTTAATAATATACTTATGTATGCGAAAATCTTTTATTTCATGCATAATACAAAATTTTTGCAAAGAATACTATTAAATTTAAAATAAAACTTTATTAATTTAAACACTGCTTAAATAAAAATTACAGGACATTAATGAATATATTAAAAAAAGTATTGATTTAATTTAAAAAATTATTGTTGTTTAAATTTGAATAACAACAAATTTCTTTTAAACAATTTTTATTTTCGGTAAGACATTGGTATTATCGAGTGATTAAAGACCGTGCGCCTTGAGATAATAAAAAATTTTAAAATATTATTTTTTAATGGGTACAAATTATTTCATTAATATGAATGTACAAAAAACTTAATTTGAATTCGCTTATCAAATTTTAGTATGGAAAAAATCAATTAAATCAAAAAAATAGATTCATTAGTAAAAATTACTAAAAGATTTTAAATAATTTTTGACCAAAATAATTTTTAAATAATATCAATGTTGCATGGAAAATTGTTGAAATTGATTATTATTGTTTACAATTAATAGATAAGAAGAGATCATATGAATTGATAAGTTATAAAAAAATTTGTACAGATTTATTAAAATTTTTTGTAAAAATAGTATTTGATAAAGCTAAGCTAAAGCAAAAAATTTGGTGGTATTAGTTAGAAAAAACATTAACTCTTAATGATATGTTGCTTTTTTATTTATGATAATAATTCTTCTCCTTCATAGATATGATAAAGAAAAGATATTTAAAATTAGAAACAAATGCAATAATCAATAAATTGTAATGTCAGCAAAAAACAATAATAATGATGAAAATGTGAGTGAAATTGATCAGCAAAAAAGTACTAAATTTTTCTAGAATTATTACCTATTTTTTGTATCTAAGGAACATCTTTTACAGAACGAGATGAACAAACACATAGCTGAAAAATTGAAAAAAACCGCTTTTCTCTCAATGTAAAATTTATTGGTAAATAGCAAGTCGCGACTCTAGCGACTCTTGCGAAGCCGAATCGCAAAGAAATTGATTTTTTTTGTTAAACTAAAAATTAAGAAAAAAGGTGCAAGTAATTTATAATAAACAAAAAAAGTATCATATAATCCTTAATAAACCAAAAATACCATAGATTAATATTTTAAAAATAAGCAAGCAAACAATAATTTTTATTTTAATAAATTTTATTCTTAGAGTTTCATGCAATAAATGTCTATGGATTTAATAATGATAAAATACTACTAAATGTCAAGGAATCAAAATTAAGAGTTAAAATATACTATAAAATCTACCATTCAACATTTATAGATCTGTTCATTTACCTCGGCGGCATACCACTAACACCTAATGGCTTAGCTGAGTGATCAATGCGAATAGGGGCCAAATGGGCCTTTTAAAAGTATAATCCAAAATGCAACAACTTTAAAAATTGAAATAATTGATAAAAATTATTAACCTATTTAAAACAGTTCAGGCTAGTTCATAAAAATAAACATTAACATAAAAAAACAATTATAAAGATTCATATCCAAGTTGAAGAATAATAAACAATTCTAGATAAATTTCTAATCTAAATATCACTCATTTATTAAATATCTTTTGTAAATAAGCTGCCAACTTAATTAAAAAAATGAAAATGATAAAGTGTTTGCCCTTGAATTTGGTCGCATCGATTTGCCGACACAAGAATCATCCAAAGCTGCTGGAAAAAAGACTATGCCGTAACATAATTAAGCGTGTCAAAATGTTCACACTAATTTCTAATTTGTTGCCATAACTAACAATGAGTACGAGCTAGCACAATAATGTAGAGGACAGTGCTGCTCGAAGGAGCGAACTGAATAGTAAATCTAAAAATTAGTATTGTTGAATAATCGTTTTTTATGTTACATAAAAAATGGTGCGCCTATAAAGAAAAAGGAAAATAAATAAATTAATAAAATAAAAACATTGAGAAACCAAAAATAATAATTATTTGAGAAATAAATGCAGAAATCAGAAATATAGTTAAAAATTTAAATGAAAAAACTATAAAATGGCCCAGACCCCTGGACTCAAATCCCCAGAATAAGTCCCCCCTTCCCAAATCCAAACCTATTATCCCCACTACCCAATTGAGTCTTCTAATAAAAGACCCCTCTACCCCTAGGACCTTCTAATAAAAGGAGCCCCCGCCCCCCCAAAAGGGGGGGCGGGGTAAACCTTTTTAAATTTCCTGTTGTTTTTACTATTCCATCACATCCGCTTACTACTGTCCTATATTAATGGAGTGATCAATAATTTGTTTCCCACGCCGATCCTGTGCACTAAACAGCGAAGCATTTCAATAAAAAGGAATGCATTTTTAATAAAGTTTTTTCTCTCGAATGATTTTATTGAAATGCGTTCCTTTTTGCTGATTGCTTTCATCGCCACTGTTTTCTCTACCGCAACTGACGTTGAATGGGAACTGGTGGGTCAGCGATGCTCATCGAATTGCACCGAAATATCTACTCGTGTTTTAAGCAACAGATATTGCACTTAGCAGGTTTAATTAAAAGCATATCACAATTATTAAAAAAAAATCACAAATATAAAAAAGTATCAGAAGATATTAGAATATCACAAATATATAAAATATTATCACAAATATCATTTAAAATAATTATCACCGGTCGTCTTGCGTTTCACACGCCATTCAAATTGTAGTCGGGCGAGATTGGGACATAATTCGGCTCTAAAATAGCGCTTGTCGAAGGAATTGGCGCGGGTTCCGGTCACCATATAATGGCATTATTGGCTGGCTAAATATCTTCTTTGGTCACGAACTGACTAAAACTAATGTAGGTGTAACTCGTTGAATTATAGTACTATTTTTATTTGAAGAATTTATAATTGCTTTATGTGTTTAATGTTAAATTAAAAATTTGATTAAAATTGAAAAATATATAATATTGATTGCCTACTAGGCCATTTTTAACAAAAAAAATTTATTGCCTTTCCAAACAATTTAAGACAGATATTCCCCTTTTCTCTATTTTTATAATTGTGTTGTTTAGTCACTCCTCGTCTTGTTGATTGCATAACTGTAAAACTAACAATTTAATTACTTCAAAAGCGTGCCAACAAACCTACGAATACTTGCTTTCACCATGAAAAAAACTTTTGCTGATTCTGCAAAGTATCTAATATAAATAAATTATGATAAGTAATGAAAGATCATGGATGTCTATATAATATTTTTTAAAAAATCTATATTATATTTTAAAAAATCTTCCAAAATACTTTATATATCATAAAAAGATGACAATGCCAAGACAAAGCACAAAAGAAAAATAATGTATAAAAGCCAAACAAAATTGGAATTTTTGGCAAAATTTTTGTGACAAACTTTGAAGCGATCTAATCACGTTGATTTTGGTATCATTCGAAAGATCTCATCAACGGCATTAAAATAATATCAAAAGCTTATGGATTAAATTACCAATATAGATTCAATGTCTAAACCAAGAGCTTGCTCAGGTAAGCTGACTGGAAGCTTTATTTGAATAATTTATAATTACTGTATGGCAAGACAACCAATACATGCAAATTAATAGAACTTATAACAAAACCTAATGTAAAATTCAAATACATGGTGTGAAATTTGGATTTGAAAATAATAATAGAACTACCTAATAATCATTTTAAAGTATTCTACCAATCAATGTGATTATCATAAATAGAATACTTAGGATAAACGCCAGTTGCAATTATACGAAATAACTAATGGATAAAAACAAAATTAAAAAATAAATATAAGATGAAAAAGTCAAATAAATAGATACCAACCGACATTGCGAGCGCCTTCTAGAAGCTTGGACCTGTCGCCATGGTTAACAGCAACAAACTAATAAGGAATCTTATAAAAGATTATATTTACGGATAAATTTTACAAAATTGTAAACAAAAAGATAAACAACAATTTTGGCTAAATGGTCTGCATATGTTCAATTTGTCAACAAAATCAAGCTGCTTAATAGATTTCAAAAAGTAGGTCTCAATTAAATATACGAAAGTTAATATATTTATACCAAAATTTTATTTATCGCACACTCAATACAATTAATCAACGTATAAATAATTGAATATTTTACACCAATTTTTGAAAAAATAATTTTATTTAACAAAAAAAGCTTTAATTCATATTGTTATTTAAGCAACGAATTTGCTTTAAGTAATCAAATTTAACTTCATAATAAATAAATAAATAAATTTGACTAACTTAATACAATTCAACGGTTCACAATATTAAAGACATCTAAACAAACTTATACATCGAAGTTAGTGACTCAGGCACAAAATCTTACGCCTTTTTTGAATAGCTCAGCTTTTTTATTTAAAATACATATTTTACCAATTTTTGAATTTAATTAAAAAATAAATTATCTTCAAAACATAAAATGTATTAATTGGGTGAGCAAACATTTTATTAAAGAAGTTCCAAGAAAAAGGCATGACAAAAAGACACTCTGCACAAGAAATGATATTAAAATAGTGAAAAATTCCAAATTTTAAATGCCAGCCTAATTTTTAATTCATGAATAACCTTGCCAAACAGATTGAATCGGATTTATTAAGACTATTAGTATAAAATCATTTAGGTGCTTTAGATTTGAAGAAATTGTGACAGACACGACCTCATTGTATGACAGAAACCCGAACACTTTAAATAATATGAACTTAGGCTATACTGTTTAAAATATCTAAAACAATAAACCAAATAATTGATAAAAAATAATTTTTCTGATGCAGAAAATTTAAATAGTCATTTTAGTCAAAAAGAGCAACCATCTAGAAATAACATCGCCTAAAACTTATTCTTGCAACAAAAAACACTTCGCTAAAAGCAGCGGGCTACATGTAATTTTTAAATTAAAAAAGGCTCCTGGTTAAATCTATAAATAAATAGCAGCAAAATTTTCGGTTCATAAAAATGATTTTGCAAAACACTCATTTTCTAAATTTCGACTCTGCGAAATATATAATTCAAATAAAGTACCATAATGAAATATCGTGTTTTTTTTTATTTAAGCAAAATTAATAATGCGCCTGGATTTAATATTAATAAAAAAATAAAATTTATGAATGATAACACCTTTTTTGTAAAAAAAGGGATTTATATTTCGTCACTTTGTCTCTTTTTTCGAGTTATGAAGTTTGGCGTTTTTTTATAGATAGCTTTCTGCACAAATAAATTTTAAATAATTTTTTTCAATTAAATTATTTTTTAATTCATTTTGCTGGTTGCTATTGATCATATTTTTGTTTTCAATATTTATTTCAATTTTTTTTTAAATTATTAGGTCAAAATTTATTTTTTAGAACCACTATTTCACCAGGAGCAGCATTTAACTCACATATGACAGGGTAAAATTGGCATTTTGGATTTGGGTTAGCGTGTTGTGTACAAAGGCCGGAGCAGTAAGGGTAAATCTGAATTTCTTTTTATTAAACATTTATTTTGGTTTAAACTATATAAGTAATAATTATTTGTTATTTAAAGACAAACGATCATTCATTAATTATATTTAAAATAGTTTTATGTTATGCGATTATAAAATTTTAGATTTATTTTATTTTAATTTCGCGGATTTTTTTATATGCGTACTTTTATAGAATGCTTTTAATTACTACTTGGAACAATATTTTTGCACGGATTTTCAAATGTCGTTTTTCAACTGCCCTCACGCTTTTCTCAGCTATTCTTCGCCGTTTGCCCACTTTTTTCATTCCTTTTAGCCGATTCTCCTATATTTTGTCCATTGAATTTATTGTTGTTATCAATTATCATCAAACCAACGTTGACTAGAAATTCTTTGGTTCCATCAACATCAATTAAAATTTTCATTGGTATTTTTAATTTATCAATAAACAAAATAATTCTTATCGCATTTAAAATTAATAGAAACTTTTTTGTATTTAAAATGAAAAGAAATTAAGCATTATATGTGTTTTAATGTTTACCTTCCTTTAATAATTTTTTTCTGTTGTTGTATAAATTATTCTATGAGTATAATTAACCAATAATATTACTTTTTGATTTTTTAGTTTTTTAATGTGTTTTTTTTGCCATTTATTCTAATCGATAATTTAAATTTTAAATGTTGTTTAAATTAATATCCAGGTATGTTTTTCCGTGCGTTATGAGTAGTATTAAGGCTTTTTTGTATTAATATTTCATAAAAACATCACTTTCAACAACAAATTTATATTTTACAATATTCTATAATAAAGTAAGTTAATTATTTTAACTTCTCGTTGGTAATAAATAATAGTTTAGTAATATGGATTTAGTTTAATGACCTAACATACAAGAAGAACTTTGAAAGTCTTTAAATTTATCTAAAACTAATATCTAGACAGAGTGCATTTTTACATCGCTGTGATTATGCTAAAACTAATATCTAGACAGAGTGCATTTTTACATCGTTGTGATTATGGGGGATTTTCATCATTTGGACTCAGTTTATTTCTTTATATTTTGTGATGAATTTCCCAAATCCAATATTATGGTTTGGAATTTCTTGCAACTTCATATTTTTGATTTTATTCATTTTAGCATTTGTATTTTTTTTGTGTGAGATTTGCTTAATATTTTCTTTATGTCGCATTATATTTATTCAATAAATTTTCTAAAACCCTTAAAAATTTGGCATTAGTTTATTTATTTTGTCCTTTATAGTAAAATTGCCAATTAGTTCAAGTATTATAATTGAATAGGCTAATTATGACCCAGGGTTAATTTTGAATGTATTGTATTTTTAGGTATAAGTTTTTAAACTATTTTTTTAAATACAATAAAAAATTAAGAATCAAATAAACAATAAAGTTAAATTTATTCTAAAACTAAGATTCATTAAATCACCAATAAAATTTTGTTGAAACTCTGAAATCGCTGATGAAGCTTTAAAAAAATCCTTAAATATCAGTCTTCGACAAAAAATCTAAAAAAGTGGTTTGATAAAATCATTAAACTATGACTTTTTATTAATTGCATTGGAACAAAACTTTATACGCAACAACCTAATGTTACCAATGTTAGTCCTTTTAGACCGCAGAAAAACTTACTAAATAAAATAGATTTAAAAATTTAAATTTTCGATAACATCAAGCGACAAACCGCACAGAAACAGCTGCACCCTCCGATAGTTCCGACTTTAAGGTATACAAGATGTAAAAAAGTAAGCAATAAAAACCGAAGCCATCAAAAACTGAAACCAAAAAATATAATTCCATAAATTTGAAAGCCTATGGATTATTGCACTAAAATGAACATAACTGAAAATTCTCAAACTCGATTAGAAAAATATAAATATGCAATTAAATAATACGATCGAAAAAAACCGGAATACAGTAATCACGATAAAATGCTAACAAAACTACTAAACAATTGACTTATTAAAAATGAGAAAAGGGAAGCATCTATTTTGTATTGTTTTGAAAAAAATGCCTTGCAGGCTATCAATATTCACAAATGTAATAAAAAACTTAATTAATTCAAATACGATTTGCTTTCAAAGATCGAAATATCCGTTTTTACGTCCAAAGATATATTTAATCACATTTGTAAGTAATTAAATATGATGGATGTCGAATATTTAAGCAAAAATTGTCCAAAATAAATATTACTAAAAGGATGGGCAAGGCTAGACAAAATGTTAAAAAAGGAATAATTAAAAAAGCCAAAAAAAAATCATTATTATTAAAAAAAAAATCACAAATATTAAAAAGTATCAGAAAATATTAGAAATATCACAAATAATATAAAATATTATCAAAAATATCATTTAAAATAATTATCACCGGTCGTCTTGCATTTCAACGCCATTCAAATTGTAGTCGGGCGAGATTGGGACATAATTCAGCTCTAAAATAGTGCTTGTCGAAGGAATTGGCGCGGTTTCCGGTCACCATATAATGGCATTATTGGCTGGCGGTTGAGCCAAAAGAGCTTTAGCGAATAAAATTATAAAACTAAATAAAAATTAGAAAAAAATAAATCTATTGATGCATTGTGGGTATCAATAATTTCCTGTCGGGCCAACCTATAGTTCTTAAATAAAACCGCAATTTTTAGACACTGCTCTTTTATCAATGTAGCAAGCTGCTTCCCACATCCAGTCATAAAGAGCTTCCCGATACCAAACACCCCTTCCCCGGCTACAAATTCACCCACCGGGTTTTTCGCTGCAAGGCCAGCTTTGTTGGATGCCATTCTTGTGCGTCGCTCCTCGTCTAGGATCTCAGTCTCGCGCAAATGCGTCAACATTTTTGGTCGTACTCGAACCTTGCTTCCTTTAAACGATGAGTGGAAATTAATTATCGATTGAAAAAAATCCGGACGTTTTTTGGGTCCGAATTCTGATTCCAGAATTTTCCGAAAATCCGGGCTCCTTGGTTGGGCCTAGAAATAAAATGAATGTGTGCCGTAGGATGCAATTTATATGCCTCAAAAAATAAAAATTCCAGATTAAAAAGGGTGCTGTTTCTTATGAACAAATAATTAAAAAATTAAAATGCAAAAAAAAAATTTCTTCAAAATCGAAAAAATAATTATTGATTTTGCTCTTCTTGTACGTAAAACAGATAAATTCAATGATGTAAGATGGAAAATGTTACTAATGAAAATAAAATCAAAACCCTGCAAAAGGTCTTCAAAACAGAAATGCATAGGGTATAAATAAATTCTATTTATTATTGGGTTCAAAAAACAAATAATTCGTTAATGCAAAAAGATGATCATACATTTGTACGTGACACATTAGTTAAATAAATCATTCAAATTTTATATTAAATAAATAAATAATATAAAGTTATTTAAACGTCTTAATTCATTTTATTTTTTTCAAGAGTTGATCGGTACTCGTTCTTAACGGTATTTGGAAAGGAATCAATTTTAAAACTGCAATTTAATTTATTTATAATACGTAGAATGAGCAACAATCATCACACTACTGTCATCTGGCACGAAAACAAAAGTGGTTTTTTGTATCGTAATAAAAATAAACAAATTTAGTCTCTACTTATAAAAGTTTAAAGTGTTTTGCTAGAAAAATTTATGCGAAATTTAAAATACATTTAAATTATAAATTTAAAATCAATTAAATAGAAAATTGGGTGGACGAACCTTTCGTCACTGCCCTTTTCGTCATTGACCGTTTCGTCACTGGACGTTTCGTCACTGAAAATAAATTTAAAAATAAAGGGAAACTAAATGCCTTTGGGGTCGCTGATCCCGATTCCGTCATCCTATTTTGTCTAATTCCGAAGCCCAGACTCAAAATCGAACAAACGTTAAAGATTTTCGAAAATCAATTTCGTCAAAAACTGTATAAGATGGCCACTCATGGTTGTTGATTCGTGTTTCTGAGGTGTTGCATTAGTAAATTGAGACAAAATTGATTTTTGAAAATTTAGAAATTTTTGAACTTTTGTTCGAAGTCGGGTCCGGGGTTCGGAATTAGACCAATGATGTCGGATTCGGGATTAACGACCCCGAAAACGCCAAGAGATACGTTTAAACAGATTTTTAAAAGTTAGAAAATTTTTTGAAAAATTTGACCAAAAAAATGGGCTGAATCCAAACTTGTGGCATTGACAACCCAACCAGGTACCAAACTGTTAGTTTTTATTAATTTTTGGCATTTAGTTATATATTTTTTTAAATTTATTGTCAGTGACGAAAAGGGAAGTGACGAAATGTTAGGTAACCAAAAATTGTGCCTTTATGTCATAGTCAATTAAATCTACAAATGTTATAACTTTTTGCTTAAAATTTATTAAGATTTTATATATTGAAAGTTATGCAATAAAAATTTTGTATGTTCTTCAAAAATCTTCAAACAAAAAAGGTATTATTCACTCATAAATTTTATTTCCATACGCTTTAACCAGTTGTGTTATTTTAGAACACGACACAGTGTTAGAAGGAATCCAGCGCATTAAATCGATATACTTATACAAGAAAAAAATTTCTAAACCAAAGGATTGAACCTAATATTATAAATTATTAAATCAACAAGATCGTACTGATAGCGAAACAAAAGTGCTTTTGTGTATCGAAATTATTATCTCCAAACGAACAAACCATTTCAATAAATGTTATTCATACGTAATATACATCTAAAACATATGTGTAAAAATAAATTATAGTTTTAGGTATCAGAAACATAAAATCATCAATTCTTAGATCCAATCAAATAATTCTTAGATCCAATCAAATTATAAAATGTTAAAGCTTCTTGAAAAAAAAATTGCGTAAATCAAACAATTGAATCAAAACAGTGGAAAAGTAACAGTTTTCACGAAACAGGCCATATATTTTTTTGACTGTATTGAATAAAGAAAAAAAAAAGTTGTTTTTTTTTGGGTTTAGCCGCGTATTACCGTCCGTGTCCCAAAGGGCAAGGTTCTAGCGAAGGTGAAGCCCCGCTGCCCGCCGGACGCCACACACGCTGACGACGAATACGAAGTTCGATCGGGCTTGCGTTCACGCATGTGGTTTTAAATAAAAAAACTTATTAATTCAAATATCATTTGCTGTCAAAGATCGAAATATCCTTTTTACATCCAAGGATATATATAATCACATTTGTAATAAAACAAAATTACCATAAATAACTAAATATGATGTAGGTCAATATTTAAGCAAAAGTTGTCGAAAATAAATATTACTAAAAGTATGACCAAGCAAAGACAAAATGTTTAAAAAAAGGAATAGTTAAAATTTTTTTACTCCCGAATAATATGGGTTTCACATTATTGCATTGTAAAAAAGAAAGTTCTATTGCATATTATATGAATCAAAAAATAACATACAAATTGTTAAATTTGGGTTTTGGATCACTTCAAGTTTTTTGTTAAAAAGTAAAATTTTCCAACTATTCATTGCTGTTGAGTTGCTGCTGGTGTGTGAACATAAGCATGAACATTGCACTAATTCAAATTGATTTACGATGAACTATATTTTAAGCAAATTAACAATCATTTCATGTACTTAAATCTATAAAATTACAATTTTATCACAAAAATATACTTTTTGCCACTTTTTCATTATATTCTTCTTAAACTTTAGGGAATTCATTTTTTTATTTTCTGATCTTTTTTACTATTTAAATCTTATTAGATTTGATGTTCTTGCGCGTGCAGCACGGCCTATTTTTATTGTTTTTTGCTAGGCCGTAAGATTTATAAAGTCTAATTATTTGTATAGGTCTGTGATCGTATTGCATTATTAATTAATATTTGATTGTATATATAAAACAATCACAAAAAAGGTCAACATTTTTCTGTTTATCCTAATATGGAATATATGCATTAATTTTTATATTATTAATAATTATTTTTAGTAAAAGTTTGAGATCTCAAATAAACAAAGTTACAATAATAATAAAGCTGTTACTGGGAGAGCGCAAAATCTAACATATATCAACAAAACATTTAAAGCGAATTTTTTCTAATGAATAACTTTAATTAAACAATTTTCTGAAAAAAAAGAATCACCAAAATAGAATTTTTATTAATTTCTCATAGAGGTTTTCTAAAAATAAACACTATTATATGCCAAGTACATGTAAAAATATAAAAAAATTATATTGGGTTAGTGCATAAGTCTTGCCCGTTTTTTGAAAGTACTGTAAAATCGATATAGATTGGTGATTGTTCTTTATCATTTTGAAGACTATCTTTTCTCCATCGAGCGCACTTCGAATCAACGATCTGTCGATGTTTAGCGAAATTATTGATTTTTAAATATGGATCTCCAAGACAACAAAAATGAGCACTTCCGGCACCTCTTTTTGTTCGAGTTCAAAAAGGGCTCCTAAGCTTTAGAAGGTGTTCGAAACAATTGTGCCGTGTACGTCGTACTGTGTAGATTGACTGTGATCAGAAAACCATTTTTAACCACTTTCACCCAATGGGCAAGGTTCAAAAATTCGGGGCTTGGGTTTCTCATATGCTGACCCAAAACAACAAAAAATGTGCCACAAACCGCAAATCTGACCAAAATGGCACTTCAAGAGCTTGGCTGAAAAGTTTTACCGCATCTGCTCTATAGTCCAGTTGTGGCGCCAAGCGATATTATTGATCCTGAATAATGGGGCAGAATACATTATTGATTGATTCGATGTTTATTTGTTTTTATTCCGTGCAAAAAGAAACGTTTAAAAAACGGACGGAACTTATGCACCAACCCAATATAATACTAACAAACAAATCGTAAATGTATGAAATCATTACCATTTTTGGCTTGTGGATTTGTGCTAGAGAATTTGAAAAGGAATCTGAATTAATAAATTTGGCAGAAATAATTGTTCAAATAAAATATTCTACGATTTAAGCGACGAAATACAAATCATATCAGATACGTTTATTTGTAAATACTAAACCTGGTTCTAAACTAAAAATAGGCAAAATTGGTGCTGCCGAATTATCATCCCTTGCAGTAAAAGTATCAATAAAAGAAAAAGCACCCAGCTTATGAGTTCAAAAAACTGATAGATTACAATTTAAAGCACCAACTAAATATATATTAATGACTCTTTTTTAATTATAAATACATTAATAACAATTATGCAATTTATTATTTTCTAAAATAAATGTAGTCAAAAGAGGCAATAAATAATATGACCAAACCGATAATGAAAACTCACGCACAAGTTAATGTTATTGTAATAATTAGCTAATGTTAACACAAGTTGAGAGATGCAAATCAATTATTAAAAAGGTTTTATTTCGAAATTGATCATAAACAAAAAAAAATAGAAATAGTATTAATAATATGAATCTAATAAATATTAATGATATAGATAAATTCAGATTTATCATTAGCTGACTTCGGTTAATTTCAGAAACCTGCTTCATTTATGGTAACTAAATTATTCTGACTTCGGAAATTTTTATTCAAATTAAGTCAATCACTTCAATTAAAAGTGAATTCTCAACACTTATTTAATTAACTACAAAAATAAAATGCACAATAAATTTCAATGAAATAGGTTTATATGAATAATGATAACAAAAAATTGTCATAATAATCTTTAGTTTTATGCCACCAAATTTAATTTTAAAATTCCACCGTCATTGCGCAATTATTCCAAGGTCATAAACGATCATTTTTGCACTTTACAAAACCCTTAGGCAAAATTCAAATTCAGTTGCTAAATTAATTGATGTACATCTTTTTCAAAAATATTCAATTATAAATCAAACGCATGGCTTACAATTAAAACTGATTTATCTATCAAAAATTATAAAAAATCTAATTTTAAACAATAATTTGTGTACTGTGAAAGTAAATTAAAATTTATTGAAATATGAAATGATCAAAACAAATCCACATTAAAAAGGCGCATTAACTATCGTAATTTGAGGTTCTATTAAAGTTAAAGAATGACCATTTATTTATCAACTATTATTAAATATTAAAAAAGATAATAAAAATTACGCTCTTGATGTAGCATGGCTCATCCTGGCAAGGGCTGTTAAAAGTATTGGTCCAGAATTGACCAATATCCTGACATTGTTTATATGTTGAAATCTAAGTGGTTTTATGTATCGAAATTATGAGAAATATAAATATTTAAATCGCCATATATAAATGTTTGAAAATTTTTGTATTGATATTAAGCAGTATAGAAATTATTCTTAAGAAAATCTATTAAAAAATTTTTTTATTGCGTAAAATATCAAACGCATTATTCATTTCGAGATCGTTCGTGAACAAATAAAATTTGCTCCTACACTCCTTTTCAGCTCCCTTTCACAAACGCTCTACTTTCTTGCTATCTGATTATCAAGTGAACCCAAACTAAAAATAACTAATATAAAAAAAATTATTTAAAAAACAATTTAAAAATAACTAACTCAAATTTAAGTGTTATCGGAATTATCATCAATTGTTTAAAAAAACTTTATAAATAGAGAAACATAAGTTACAAAACAAATAAGTAATGCTGAATAATTCCAATAACTGCAAAGTTCTTAGTAAAGTATAACTTTCTATATATTTGTAAATGGGGTGTGTTTTAAAACTAAAATCAAATAATTACAAAAAACAAAAAATAAACTTGGAAAATTCTTGACGACCATAAAATAATCGCCAATCCTGTCAGCCATTAAAACCGTTAGTTCGTCTGTTTCGAGTAGAAAAAAATATTTAAAAAATAGTTATTAAGCATAAATATAGAGGCTAACCTGCCAAAAAATAAACAAATTTTTAAGGCTTCCTCCTTTACTTGTAAATTTATGTGCAATTCGCTTTAGGTTTATTTCTTAAATCATGGCAAATTTTTTAGTGAAAGAATTTGCCATGAATCATAAGTTTTGTTTTGCATAACAAAGTATGTATGTTAGTTAACCCAGTTAAAAATTTTTGAGCAGTTTTTACCTTTATTAAACCAATTTCCCGATTGAATAATGTGCTTAATAACAAAAAATATCTCAAATATGCAATTATTTAAAAAAAAAATTTTGGTTTTAATTATAAAACCTCTCAACATTTGGTGATTAATTAGAAATAATTTTACTCGATTGCTCTCTTTTTGATCAAATAATTATTCATATTTTTTTGTTAAGAATTATATTTATCGATTTTTGCAAAATTTAATTTTTTATTAAATGAAATATTCCAATGTGAATACCATTATACATAATTCATATTAATTTAAAATTCAAGAATATCTCTCCATATATGCTTTTGTCGCATTACTTTAATATTGATGTTTTATTACACAATTTATTAAATTTATTCCAATGTTTCAATATATAACGTTGCATAACAAAATATTCATATTAACAAACTTATAAATTATTTAAGTATTTGCCTTTATGAAACCAATTTCCCGGTTGAATAATGTTCTGCTTCAAAACAAAAATATCTCAAAAATGTATTGTATTTTTGAGAATTTTTTTATTTTAATAAGTTTAATTGTAGAACCTCACAACATTTGATGATTTCCCGCTCCCTGTGGTAGGCCTCTACCTTTGCTCGCAGCCAGGGGTCATTGCCCGAATGTCCCCCTTTCCATTATAAGTTTTTTTGGTTATTATTTTAGATGTTTTCAAAATTATAGCTTACTTAATGTATTGTGTAAAGTGCTTTGGTTAATTCTTGATGTTTTATTTACAAAACTGTGAAGCAAATTTTTTTTTAATTAATAAATTAGTATATTTTTATTTTGGAATTTTTTATTATAATGATATTTAATGTTTATTTTAATGCTGAATATTCCAATGTGAATATCATTATAATTCATATATTTTAAAATGAAAGAATATCTTTCCATATATGTTTTTCTCGCATTACATTTCTATTTTGATATTTTAACTACCCAAATTTTTAGTTTTAGGAAATTTAATGGGTAATCAATCACCTATTTAAAAATTGCTCCACTTCCATTATAATTATTATTTGGTTATTGTTTTGGATGTTTTCAAAATTATAGATTACTTAATGTATTGTGTAAGGTGCTTTGGTTCCAACTTGATGTTTTATTTACAATATTAATTTTTTTATTAATTTTCTTATCAAGATGATCTTTAGAATATATCGATTTGTACGGTAGTGCTTCATGCGTCATGTAATGTTATAACACGTCCAGCCATTTATTTGAATAAACTAGAGAAAAAACTGTGAAGCGTGTTTTTTTTGGAATTAATAAAATAGTATATTTTTACTTTGGAATTTTTTATTATAATGATATCTAATGTTTATTTTAATGCTGAATATTCCAATGTGAATACCATTATAAGTAATTCATATTACTTTAAAATTCAAGAATATCTCTCCACATATTCTTTTGTCGCATTACATTTCTATTGATATTTTAGTTACACAAGTTATTAAATTTAATGGGTAAATTAATTAACAGAAAAATTTTTTAATTTATGAATTAACCTGTAGTTTTTTTTTAATTTAACTAAGCATTTTAAAGTTTTCTTCGTTTAAAGTGACCGTATCACGTTCTTTCTGATGTCAAAAGGCGTTCGGATTCTTGCTTTAAAAAGAAATTTTTGTGTAAATATATTTTAGGAAAATAAATATATTCCAATGTTTCATTATAGTATATCTTTTATTTAAGCAAATTTTTTAATTTGAAATTCAAGATAAATAATTGCCTTCAAATAAACTTTTTTTTCTATGCATTATGCTGTTGAGCCCGCTAATGTATTGGTATATTTATGTTTTTTTAATCCAAATTCAATTGAAGGAAGTTTAAATACACCTATTTAGCGATAAATTTTTTAAACAAATTTCTTTTTAGAAAAAGAACGAATAATTAGAAAATTTTTTAATAATCTGCCAGACATCGGACAAAAGTTGAAAAAAATAACTTTAATAGTGTTTTTTTTTTAAATTTTAAAAATGGATCCTCACTGGTTTTTCACTTTTATTGCATTTATCTAAAGGAAAAATGCCAAAATATGGAAAATATGGATACGTAGAATCCATGAAAAAATATGTATATTTTTACTTAAAAATCCCAGCCATACTCATTATGTAAATGTAACTCGCACGATCATTCTTTAACCTAGGGCTCCCGTTTGTACTTATTTGTAGGTAGATATTATATTGATTTTGAGGTACAAAACTTACAAAATTTAAAACTATTTTGTCAGTAATTACAGATTTGAACTCACGGCGCTTATTTTTTACTGAGTTGGATACAATGGTAAATTCGTTTTTTTATAGATAATACTTGAAAGAATTTAGTTTTGAAGCGAATTTTTGAGTAAATTTCATATTCAAATTTTTCTCCCCGGCAGTGCCAGAGGCACGTACTATCGGACTACTTTACAATTTTTCTTACTATTTCATAATTGGACTAGAGAGAAATATGCCGCAAATGCTGGTTTTGTTGGATAAAATGTGAATAAGCACTCAAAACAACATTTTAAAAAATGTACTTATTTTTGACCCCAAAAAACTTAATTTGGACTAGCTATTTACTATTTCGGAAAATTTTCGATGGGCGCCCTGATTTAACCTCACTTATAGAGCATCCTGTTCGAACTGTCCCTGGAAGGACAGAAGAGCAGCGGGAGGAAGGGACGGGGGCAATGAATGAATGAATGAATGAACAGAGGGGGGAGAGAAGCGATCAATGGATGAATGAATGAATGAATGAAGGAAGAGGAGAAGCTAAGTGATCAAAGATCACGATCACAAATAAGGGAGGGGGCGCGCGAAATAAAAGTGCGACGGGGTCCGAAGTGCGGAATGGCCCCGCAGACGATCACTTGAAAAAGGGGGGGGGCAAATGTTTCTTACCATTTTCGCCCAATAATATTTTCGTAATTGTAATGGGCCTAATCAACGCCCAATTTCGCCCCAGCCAAACAATTCCCCCGCCAAACAATTCCCGATCATTTGAATTGCACCCGACCCCTCCCCCCATTGACACCAATTTCAATTGTGTCCGATCCGACCCTCCCCCCCATTTAATCACTCACATTTTATATTTAAAATTGTATAGTTTTTTATAATTAATTAATAAAGGTTTAATTACCCAAGTTTGAGATTCGTCCACCCTAACGCCCGTGGTTGAACACCTCCCCCCGACATTTTGGCGCTCCCGGCAACGCGATCATCATCCGTCAAGGACAATTCGACAGTGGACAATCCGACTGTGGACAATCCGACAGTGACATTCCGACAGTGGACAAGCCGTCAAGGACAATCCGTCAGAGGACAATCCGTCAAGGCCAATCCGTCAAGGGACAATCCGTCAGTGTTCAGCGAAGATTTTTGGTCATCAGGACCAAACAGAACCTATTCTTGGGTTGGATAAATTGTGAGGGGATTTTGGGGGCCACCAATTGTGGGCCAATTAAAATAAAGATCACAAAAGGTCATTGGAAGTTTCATCTTCCTCTGATCCTTGTAACCCAAAATCATAAGGTCATTGAAAGTTTCATCTTCCTCTGATCCTTGTGCCCCAAAATCATAAGGTCATCGGAAGTTTCATCTTCCCTTGATCCTTGTGCCCCAAAATCATAAGGTCATTGGAAGTTTCATCTTCCTCTGATCCTTGGTCCACGAATCAAAAGGTCATTGGAGGCTTAGTCCTCCTCTGATCCTTGGGCAAAAACCAAAGTGGTCACAAGAGGTTCGGTCCTCTTTGGCGCCTGTCCCAATCAAGCACCGGCGGAGCTCAAATTCTCGAGGCGGCAGCCGCCCTCAGAGTGATGTCCGGCCAACTCCAACTCAAAATCAGAACTGCCCTCAAGGCATTGGCCTTAACCAAAGTCGCGTCGGAGTTAGAAGCAGAACCCGACGCAATCCTCACGCCGGAGGAAAACGCAATTACCTCGCGACGACGCTCGAGCGAATCAAGGTGGAGATAGCCACGATCACGGCTAACCCCGGGCAGATCACAACGTCATTGACGGCCTGGCACGAACAAATACGACAAGAGGAAAACACCGACAGACAACGGGAAAACGAGGCCTTCGACCAATTCCAGCAAGGGGAAAAAATCAGCGACAGGGTGGCGGCATCGGGCAAAAGTCTCAACGAGTTGCGTGACCTGGAAACCAAAGTCTCAATGGGAGCAAAACTGCAACGCAGCAAAGCCCTACGCGCTGAACGGGCAGAGCAGAGGGAACTTACCAATAAGACAGCCAGCGAGACAGACAAAGGGCAAGGAAAGTCGGCTTCGACAAGTACAACGGCACTGACGGCCATTTATCAACTGCCAACACTGAAGCTAAAGGCATTTGCCGGAGACACAAGGGAATGGCCGGCATTTGAAGAGGCGTTTAAAAGTGCCATTGACACGAAACAAGGGAGTAAAGTGGAGAAGCTGAATTTACTCCGGACCCTACTGAAGGGCGAAGCACACACACTTATGGCCGGTCTACGGCTCAAAGAGAAGAATTATGAAGTCGCACTCACACTGCTCCGTCAAACGTACGGCAACAAGGGCGACTACATTCGTCGTCTCCACATGGAACTCGCCAAC
>JAKKIK010000279.1:0-37301 GCA_024500135.1 Heterodera carotae
ATGTACGGAAAGGCTGGACGAAAGTAAAACAAACCTGAAAAACAGTTTTACCCGCGTCTGATGAGCGGCGGAAAACGTCTGAGGCGCCGCGCCGCCCTTTGGGAAAATGCCACCGATGCATTCCGAGGGCCTTTTAAAGTGGTGAAGTCATCTTATCCCATTTTTGGGTGCTCACTTAGCCTTTCTTCCTAAAGAGAAAAGCAATGCGCACAGCGAACCCGAAACCATTTCCACCCGTCCATCTGTCCTTCCACGCGTACCCCTCCCATGCACCCACATCCCCGTCCCTGCCCTCTCCCTTGCCCCATTCTCCGTCCCCCCTCATCTCTCCTCTCGTATCCCTCCAATGCCCCCACATCCCCGTCCCTGCCCTCTCCCTTGCCCCATTCTCCGTCCCCCCTCATCTCTCCTCTCGTATCCCTCCAATGCCCCCACATCCCTGTCCCCCCCCCTCACCCCTGCCATGCCCCATTCCTCGTCCCCGCTCATCCCCCCCCCCATTCTCCATCCCTCCTCTCGTACTCCTCCCATCCCCCCTTCCTGTGCCCCCGTTCCCGCTCATCCCTTTGCTCGTACCCCTCATCTACCACTCCTGTTCCAGCTCTCCCCGGCATTTGCCTTTTGCCCTCCTCCGCCTATCCCACCAAATCTTTTTACATCAGTTTTTTGAATCCGTCCATCTCTTCCTTCTTTCCCGTTAAATGCCAAATTCATTTTCCATTATTCATCTTATTTTTTTGTTTTCATCCAGTTGATGTCATCCTCTTTGCCTTCCCTAATCTCGCTCCTCGCCAATGGTAATCCGAGTCGAGTCTCTTTGCTCATCCTTTTCAAGACAAATACCACCCTCACAAATTAGCGTCTATTTTAACGGATGTCGTGCATTTTGACCCATTCCCTTTTTCAAATTTTATGGCATATTTTGGCGCCTAAATAGAACAGCTCCGGATTCGAGTAAAACTCGAAACCGCGGACCTAAACAACGGCACAAATATTGCCTGCCAGGATATTTTTGTGCACCATGAAAAATAAAATATAAATTGGTTGAAATTTTAATTGGGGGGGGGGCTTGAATTGGAAGTATTGAACAAACAATTAATTGTTCGATGTTGGCGCCTACAATAATGAATGTGTACAATTAATTGTTCCATTCATCCATTTTGCCGTTGTCAGATGCGTTCTTTCCCAATCAAACCATTGGCTCTCCATGAACGCGTGCACCAATTTGACGAATCGCGTCCGATGAATGTCCTTTCCCTGGTCGGTCCCTTCTCCATCCACGAGGCCCACTCGTGGCTTGTGCTGTGTGTGGCGGAAGTGCCCGAACGATGTCCCCAGGCGGAGACGGCCACCTTCAACTTCCGGTCCACCTTCAACGGTGGCACAATGCTCCAGGCCAGTTACAGGTGCGTGCGCACTGCAACTGTACCAATGGCACTCACTACCATTTTGGCGTCCCATTTGTCAGTAAGGGACGTGCCATTTATCGGAGTGACAATTTGTCCACAATTGTCATTCTTCGGGATGTGATCTCGCGCATTGTGACGGTCAATCAGCTGAAGGTGCACATCAGCTGTGACATGAACCCGGAAAGCATCGGATGCACATTGGCGCTGATTTGGCCTCGGTTGGAGCATCAAATTGGGCTCGTCAAAAGACTCCAATTGGCCAATGCATTAAAGGTTATCATCGTCCGAAAAAACAATTTGGAAGTTTTGTTTAATTAAGGAATTGGAGGCATCCTTCGAGGATATTTCGTATCTGAACCCAGAATTGCGCTCAATGCTCGCTAATCAAGACAAATTGCATGAAGAGGTGGCATTTGGTTTAATATGAGTGCCGAAATTTCAACAAAATTGTCGTCTTCTTACAGGTGGAGAGTCAAGCTGTGTACTTTGACCGAATTCTTGGCATTATCACCGATTTGTACATTGACAAGTACAAAATGTTAGGACAAAATGTGAAGCACAGAGCCAAAGAATTGTTGCAGCTGCTCCATGACAGCGAATGCAACTTGGAAACGCTTCAATCATTCTTCAACACAAAATAATGAATGCATTTTATGGCACTTATACATTTTCGCGAACAAAAAATCTGATAAAATGTGCGAATTACTTTGGAAGGCTACCAATCTGAGTGTCGAATGGTCCGATTTCCGAATAGGACAAAAATGTCACAGCGTCGAAAAAATTCCCAATACAGAATTGAAAAATATCCAAGGACATTGACGTTTTGTGTACCTTCAAGATATGTAAAAGTAGCGATTTATTCTATTCGAAAAAATATTGGACCAAACTGTATTATGTAGTACAGTACATAAATCGCTAAAAATTTTAAAATTTTCCTTTCAGTGCCTATCGGCACCGCTGGGCCTCATTCCTTTCTTCAATGTGCTTATAAGTCGCTTATACTTTCCTGTTTAAATTAATTAATGACCAAATATGGTTTTTTTAATATTAATTTTTCAAAAAAAAAATCCATCACAAAAATCCTGGTTTAATCTTGGTCCTGGTTGAAAAACTGGGTCCCTAAAACATAAATACCGCAATTTCCATTCCATCATTATTCTTCAAATTTTACCATTGCATAAACCACAAAACTTATTTAGAATTGAAATGCTTCCATTCGAAGTGCAACATTTTTCAACGGGCACTGCGACAGATGCGGCGCCGTCCTTCCATGCCGACACTGTCCATCATGTGGAGTTTGATTTCTACGGCCAACGCGTGGCCACTGTGTCCAGTGACAAAACGGTGTGCATTTGGGACAAGGACACGCAGAACGGAACGTGGAGAAAAAGCGCGTCTTGGAAAGTGCGATTTGTTGAAATTTGGAATTTTTGGAATTGTATGCTTTTATGGGGCCTTCCTTCCAATTCAGAAACATGGCGGCGCAGTATGGAAAGTACGTTTTGCCCATCCGGAGTATGGCCAAGTATTGGCGACCTGTTCCTTTGACAACACAATTCAAATATTTGACAAAGACGGTACGCTTTTGAATAAACCAACAAAGTCGGAATGTATCGCTTTTCTTCTCCGTCTTTTAGCTGCCGATCTGAACGAAATAAGACCAATCACTGGCGCTGACTCATCCAACGGGTGGGCGTGCCGCGCCGTTCTCAGACAAAGGTTTGATTTTTCAATCAAATGTTCGAATCCGGATTAGTAATTCGGCAAAATGTGAGAGAAAATTCATGATCAAATCTCTCAAAACCTCATAAAAAAACTTTTTATGAATTTAAAACTGAAAAGTTGACCATAAAGTGGTAGCCAAGTTACAGAAATGCTATGAACGTTTCCAATATCTTTTTTCAACCCTTTTTTTAATTGGCTTATTTATTTTGAAGTATTAATATCAACCAGTATGTTTTCTTTTCAGCAATGCCAGCGCGAGCATCACGGACATTCAATTCGCACCGCATTATTTGGGCCTTCAACTGGTAAGAAAAAAAGCCAAGGAACAACTCCTCCATTTTGGATGGTTGAACATTTCGTTTTTAGGCTGCATGTACGTCTTCGGGTCGTTTGATTGTTTACGAGGCCGAGGACATTATGGCATTGGACAATTGGAATGGTTTGTTTTTTGTTTTGTGTAATCTGATATTGAGTACCTTCCTTCTCATTGCTACATCACTCCACTTTAAGTTCTGCACGATTACGAAGTGACTATGGGTCGGCTCAGTTCCCTCTCGTGGAGCACAAATCGTTTTGTAATAATTTTGTTGTTTATTTTTTTCCAATGTCTTTTTGATTTTTGCATATAATTCATTTGTACGGGACACATATCAATCCCAAAAGTTTTTTAAAAATGATGGGTACACGACATCCAGACTTAAATCCTTGGCACGTCCCCCTCTATGCTCCCATTTCATTGCCAAATGTTTGAATTGCGATCAATGTCTGTGTCCCTTCCCCTTTCAGGATCCGCCTCATCTCGCAGTCTCTTCCGACGATGCCAATGCATCCCCTTCTCAGAAAGTGTTTCTATTCCGTGTCAATTCCGGCTCCGGGTTTGCCGTTTTTCTTTTGTACACTTTTTGTACTTGTCATCCCTTTCCATTTTGGCCTCGTCCGTTTGGACCCAAATGACGGCGATGGGAAGTTGTTTGAGTTTGTGGACCAAGTCAGCGCCGTTTGTTTCGGCCCTTCCTGCGGCTTGGCACAACACAAATTGGCTGTTGCTGTGGGCGCCAAAGTGATGATATTCCAATTGGTTAGCGGACCCATTTCGGCACTTTTTGCTGGTGGCGACTCCGACTGCGCAGGCGACGGTTCGACGGTTCAAATGCTAACGATGGAAAATGGAAGGGCACAAACGGGCGATGAAACACCCGCAGGGACTGCCGAATTGACGGTCAGCGGATGCGAAGTTTTGGAGGAGGGCAACGCGGCGCAAGTGAGTGATGACGCGAATTGGCCAAAAACGGGAAACGGCGCAATCGCCGTTTTATCGGAGTAGAAATTAATAAGATATAAAAAAATTTCAGGTTGTTCGCGTCTCATGGAATGTCATTGGCGATGTTCTCTGCGCAGTGCACTCTGACGGGTTGGTCCGAGTATGGCGATGTGAGTTCACCAAACCCAAAAGTGTCCGCCCCCTTGGGATTTTATCGTTTACTCACCCTCTGCCAATTAAAATCCGTTGACACTGAGTTCATTGGGTTGATCATAAGATAGCTATAACCCTTTGGATTTAGATAAGGAGTTGCCTTTCTAATCTCCTAAATCCATTCCAGACGTGTTTTCCAATCGGTGGACTTTGGCCACGACCATAACGCCCCCGACAGAACACGACCGAAGTGCAAAGGACGACGTTTATTACTAAATAAAGCGCTGCTGTTTTTCCGTTATTGTAATTTTTCTATGGTTTTGCTAAATCTTCGATATTACTTTATTCTCACTTAAATCTTAGAAGTGCTTTTTAACAATCCGATAAAAGAAAAATTTCGCATTTTGTCGACGATCATTCGGCGGCTTTAATTTGATCGATTTTCCTCTGACAGTAGTTTTTTGTTTTTCGAGTTGGCAAAGCTGTGCCAACAAAATGGTTCAGATGCTGATGTGAATTGATTTTGGCCTTCCATTGTTTCTTCTCTTTCCCCTCTCATTTTTCGTATTCTTTTCTGTCTTTTTCTTTATAATTTTCTTTTACCCCAACCAAATCACTTTTACAATATTGGTGATGTCCTTTCGCTTCATCAATCATTTCGTTTTACCCTTACTTTTTTCGCTTTTGTCCGGAACGGACATTGGCACAGCCAATTTTAGACAAGGGCAAATTGTTGGTGTGCCGTCCCTCGTCGAAGTTCGGCACAAGCGACAGTCTTTTTCGCGATACATTTGCGGAACTCCGCCGTTCCTTTTCCATTCGGATATTCGTAAGTGAAAATATCCGGATAATCAGCGGATTTACATACGGCACGGGAAAACCCAATTCTTTTTTTTTTCATTTTCTAATTTCAGAAGAATCGTCAAAAATGATAACGGTTAGATTTGGGCTTTTCCCCATTTAGCAACACCGATAAGGAGGATTGATTACTTATTCAGTGGCTTTTCAGCTTGTTCCTTTTGGGCCATTTGTTTGAACCATGGTTTTGCCACTAATTTGCCCTGTGCCGACACTCAGAATTGTTTACAATACAATCCGAGGACGGAATGTGTGCAGGGCACGTAAGTCATAAAGCCAATCATTTGTCTGATCATTCAATTCAGTTTCGGATCAGTGATCATATCATTCGATTAATTGTCCACTTTTCCCGACAGTTGCTGCACTTTGCCCAACGTCCAAAAAATGCCTTTGGACATTTCATCTACAATTTCACAGCTTACGTCAGACGCTTCTGTTTCTCCTCTGTCATCAAATTCTTCTATTCGATCAACTCCATTTGTATTTGCCGTCTTTTGTTTTAGCCTTTCGCTTTGTGCCGCCAAAATGATACATTTTTGATGCCATTTTCACTTCGAATTATTTTGTAGAATTGTTCATTCATATAAACACGGTTAGGCCTAAATGACGAGTTGGGTATCGTTGTTTTTACATATTTATTTTTTGTTTAAATTTGGGCATTCGAAGGTGATCAGTGGATAAATGGCATCGGTTGAAAGCTTTTTTAAATTCGTTTTTGTTGTTACACTCCGCATCGAATTCTTCTCAAAAGTTGGGCACGTAACAAATCAGCGCCGGTCGTTCCGATGAAAACGTGCGAAGGGTTGGCCGTCAGTCGGTGCAGATACTCCCTGAAAATGTTGGACAGTCCGTGCAATTTAAATAGTCCGTTACGTGTTGCTCAATTCAGAGATGGACAACGCGTAGAACTGAGTGTTGGCCATGGAGCGGAGATTCTGTGCACTAAAAAACATTCCTTCGATCAGTGATCATTTCGATTTTAGGGCCCCAAGTAAGCCATTAATCCGTGTTATCTCTTTGTTCATTCTTTTCACTCCTAAGACATTTTGCATTATTCGTTAGGCTTTTACCGGATAATAATTCTTTTTTTTTTTTTGCATTAAGCCTAACAGATTCATTTACATCGAAAGACGACACGGTCAAAAACCCAAAATATCAGCAAGAAATAATTCTTACTTTTGAACTGCGTCATCTTGTGAAAAACCTAAACAATTGATAATGAGGATGAACAGGTGTCAGTAGCCAATTTACCATCGCTGAGTAAAACGACCAAAGCGGGCACCTGAAAATAATGGACAGAATCGGGCAAGTACGGTAGGGGGGCCGGGGGTGGCCAGCAAAGGATACGGTATCAAGGGGTGATTGGCAAGGGAAACGGTATCAAGGGGTGATCGGCAAGGGATACGGTATCAAGGGGTGGTCGTCAAGGGATTGTATCAAGGAGTAGTCGGCAAGGGATACGGTATCAAGGGGTGATCGGCAAAGGATACGGTATAAAGGGGTGATCGGCAAGGGATACGGTATCAAGGGGTGATCGGCAAGGGGGATACGGTATCAAGGAGTGGTCGGCAAGGGATACGGTATCAAGGGGTGATCGGCAAGGGGGATACGGTATCAAGGAGTGGTCGGCAAGGGACACTGCATTGACCACCACCTTTCCGTCCCATTTTCTTAAATTGCATTTACCGGTCTCCGTCGCCGCTCCAATAAATGGACCGCCTGTTGCAATGCCCTGCCAATAAAAGTGGTGCCGGTCAAATGCCGAACCTGCCAACCAATTGGAAGCAATTTCAGACGAAAAGCCAAAATGGTTGCCTGATGAAATGCGACCATCATCTGCTCACTGTTTCTGAACCGATTCCAGCCCCATTCCATCTTTTGCAGTTCGGCACCCGCAAATTGAATTAGTGCCACTTGGGGTCCCTTTTCCGGCTCTTCCAATTGAATTTGGCACAAAATCTCCTCCAACCACCGCTTTTGCTCTTCGTAAACCCTTTGCACTGAACCGCTGGAATCGACGACGAACAAAACGTCCAGCGAAGGGCAATGAACTGCTTCAAAATGGCGGAGGGCAGGAACAAAAAAGGGATGTAAAGCCCCATCATGTCGGTTCATCTCCAATTCCCCCGCCCCTCACTTTGCTGTTTTGCTGCCACTCCAAATGCCCTTCTCCTCGATTCTTTCCTTAGCAACTCTTTATTCCTTTCCAATTTCGCTCTTTTTTCGTCCTTTTCGCTTTTGATCGCTTCCGATCTGAACTTTTTTTGTCCATTCATACTGAATGATTGATCCCCCCCAGCTAAACAACAACAAATGCTTTTCACTTGGCTTTTCCTTCCGCCGGCAAAGAAGCATTTTGCTGTATTATTAATGCTGTCAATGATGTTGATGACATTGAAGCAGTACTTTCTGTTGATACTGCTGCTGCTGTTGGAAGTGACCAATTCTGTGATAGCATCGATTCATTTGAACTGCTCCAAAATGCCGTTGTTGCTGCTTGTGGTTGTTCTGTTTGTGTTTCTTCGGTTGGCGCTGTCTGTTCTCTGTCGGCCCCTTTCTCTGTTTGCCTTTTGCCCCCAATTCCATCAATTTTCTCTGCTGGCACTTCGAATACGTCTTCGCCCCGTTCGGCGGATGATAGCGACGATGCGAGTGAAGCGTTTGCAGTTGGTTCAGTGACGGTAGAGACCGGCAGAAATTAAAATAATTAATTGCCTTTTTTCGTTCGGAATAGAAAGCCATCCAAATAGAGAAAAATGGTTGCATTCGAGACTCTCGAGAATTTGGTCATTGACATTCCCTTGGCATGTCTGTACCTGCTGCTGGGCTTCTTCCTGATTGTCTGTCATGGATTTTGGTGTTGTGCCCGTCACTTGGCCAGCCATTGCAATGCCCTGCAGCGAAATGCTGCCGTTGTCCCCCCAAATTGAGGTTATCCCTTTATTCGCTTCTTCCTCTTCATCCGCTTCTTCTTCAGTCATGCCAATGCCTTTTTTGAGCTCTAAATTAAAATGTGCCGAACATTTAAAGAGCCCGGGGACAAGCAAATCAATCGCCAACCCAAAGTGTCCGTCTGCGGCTGATGTTCTGTCCGGTTGTTCTGTTTCTGATCAGTTTTTTCGCTCTCAGTAGAAAGGTTTCGATGACCGATCACTTCATTGGTGGCCAATGCTTCTTCTTCCAAAAACGGTGTTTGATTCTCCGAATGAGTAAAGCCATCATTATCCCCGCCAGTTTCGTCAGTCTCTTCATCCTCTTCCCCGTCCAGCTTCACATCCGCTTCATCCCTCTCATCCTCCTCTTCCTTCTTCCTCAGTTTGTCCTCTTCGTCCTTTTCGCCATTGGCATTTTTTGCTTCATTTTTGGCATCGCTTTGATTTGTGCCCTTCTTCAGCAGCTGATCCGTATCGACTGATTGGAGCTGTTCAGAAGCATCTTCCTCTTTGATTATGAAAAAGAAAACATTTATTGTCTAAAAAAGTGAATTTAAAATTATCTGATCACTTTTCATTGGCCGCCTTGGCGCAGTCGGAAAAGAGGTCAAATTAGTAATTGGTGAGGATTGGGAAAAGGATAAAGCAGACAAAGACGACCCCCGGGGGAACAATGAATAAATAGCGGAAGTTGATGAAAATGACAATTGTTTTGTAACATTTTGCTCAACATTCGATGAAGCGGTTGCCGCCGTTGTTGACTGTGTGCCGTTTAGAACTGAAAAAAAGCCATTTAATAGGAAGGGACTGACTCAAAAAAACCCTCACCGATGATCATCCTTTCCTTATCCACCAAAATCATTGCATCCCCACCCTTGCATGCTTTATCCGGCCTTTATCCATCTCCACCCTTGCATGCTTTATCCGGCCTTTATCCATCTCCACGCTTTCATGCTTTATCCGGCCTTTATCCATCTTCACCCTTGCATGTTTTATCCGGCCTTTATCCATCTTCACCCTTGCATGTTTTATCTGACCCCTTATCCATCCATCTCCCATCCTTCACTTATATCCAATCCCTTCCGTACCCAAATAGTGGTGGTCCTCTGTCCGTCCCTTGCGGTGCCATTGTCCCGGAACTTTGGCCTTGCCACCCCTCTGCAGAATGACCACTTTTGCCGTTGTCGTTGCGGCCGTTGTGCCCTCCGGCGCGGTTTGCAGCTGCTGCTTCACATTTTCAGTGTCAGCTTTGGCCTCTTCTCTTACAGCTTCATCCCCCCGTTCTTCCTTTTGTTGTTTTCGTTCTTCGTCGTCGAATGCGCTCGGAGTGGTCGACGTAAGCAGCAAACTTTTGCTCTCCTCCGCTGCCAAAAATGTTAAATTTCCATTTGTTGTCGTCGCTTTCTTCCTCTCTTCCCTTTCATCTTCCTTCCATGCATTTTCATCCTTTCTTCCCACCTCCTCTTCTTCCTCCTCCTTTTTTATGTTTCTCTCTCTCTCACCATCTTTTTCCTCACTTTTCATTTCCTCTTTCCTTTTCCTCTTCGTCTCCTCCTTTTGATCATCCCCTTGCTTATTTTCTTTCTTCTTCTCCTTTTGTTCCTCTCGCTTCCTTTTTGGCTCTTCCTCTTCCTTTCCATCCGTTTCCTTTTCTTCCCGAAGGAAATTGTTCAATTTTAACGCAACATTCATCCCTTCCGTCGCTGGCTTTGTGTCCACCACATTTGTCCGTCCCTCGCTCTTCATCTTCATTTGTACCCTTTCCCCCTCATTCTCTTCCGTTGTACGATTTTCATCCTTCCCGCTCATTCCAATGCCATTTTTCATCCTCATAATCATCTTCACTACCTTATCCTTCTCTTCATCATTCGTATGCTCTTCCTTTTCATGCCCATCCAACTTTTCAATTTCTTCTTCTTTACCCCTCTTCGCTTCTTTCTTCCGTTCCCATTCCTTGTCTCTCTTGCCCTCTTCTCTTTCTTCGTCTTCCTCCTTTCTCTTCCCTTCATCCTGTCTTTCTTCCTCTTTTCTCTTCCCTTCATCCTTTCTCTCTTCCTCCTTCCTCTTCCTTTCAACCTGTCTCTCTTCCTCACTCCTCTTCCTTTCGTCCTGATTCCTCTTCCCTTCAACCTGTCTCTCTTCCTCACTCCTCTTCCTTTCGTCCTGCTTCCTCTTCCCTTCATCCTGTCTCTCTTCCTCCTTCCTCTTCCCTTCATCCTGTCTCTCTTCCTCCTTCCTCTTCCCTTCATCCTGTCTCTCTTTCTTCCTCCTCTTCCCTTCATCCTGTCTCTCCTCCTCATCTTTTTCCTCCTCTTTCTTTTGCTCATTTGTCTTCCTCTTATCTCCGTGTGGATGTTTTGTCCCTCCCGCCAATCGTCCGGCGCGTCTTTCCGCCTCCGCCGTGCCGTCGGCATCCGTTACTCTGTCGTCTAAATGGCCGCTGATCGGACCGTGGAAAGGCAACTGATCGCCAATTCGAATGCATGCCTGCGCCCTTTCCGCCTCCGTTAGCAGTGCCGCGCGTAAACGCTCCAATTCTTCGGGTCCGGGACTGAATTTGACGGAAGGAAAATAAACATTTATTTTGAATTTTAAAATAATTTTCAAATGCCATTCTCACCCAAAAATGTTTTCTTCTTTGCCCGATATTTTGTTCAGCTCAATGTGAAATGGGGGCGCGTCGTCGAAAATGGAAACGATGAAAATCTTCACATTTTTATGCTCCCGCAGTTGTCGTGCCGGCTGCTGCGGGTCGTCGACGCTCAGTCCGTCGGTGAACAAAACAATTATTTTTCCCGCGTCGGCCCTTTAAAGTTTAAACATAAAATAATTAAGCAAATTGATTTTGAATTTAAATTTAATCCCTCTTTTATTGCCTCGCGCCTCTGTCCGGTCTGAACAGTTCCGACTCGGCCTTTCTCAGCGCGTATCTGAACATTGAGTCATTTTACACTTTTGTTTCAAATTTACTTATCTCTCTCTATCCCTTTGTCTCTCTCTCCCCTTTCTCTCTCCCTTTGTCTCTCTCTCCCTTTGTCTCTCTCTCCCCTTTCTCTCTCCCTTTGTCTCTCTCTCCCTTTGTCTCTCTCTCCCTTCAGCTTACCCCGTTCGCGTGCCGCCGGCTTGGAATTTCATGCGTCGAAGATGCTGACGAATATCCTCCGCCGAAGGATAAGTGCCGAGGGCGAATTCGGTGAGGGGAAATCCGGCATATTGGACTGCGGCAACGCGTACATAAAAAACGAATGAATTTGGATAAAAAAGTCGCATCCATATTCATTGCCCTTTTGGCATTACTGTGTCTCGCTCCAATGGCAATGATTCGACGAGCGAAACCGCCCATCGGACATGTTCCCGGTAGAGCTGCTCAATGGGCCCGCTGGTGTCCAGCAGAAACACCAAATCCAACTTGGGATGGCATCGTTCTGTTTTTTGAGACGAATTAAATTTGAAATTCTCTATGCTTTTTGTGTACCGTCCCCGCAATCGCATCGCTTATCCCCGCCCCCGATTTGTCTGACCCCGCTTCGCGCGTCTTTTGCTAGCCCCCGCCCTTGAGTCCTTCGCCTGCCCCCGCGTCCCCCTCGGTCTCTATGTCCCCCCACCCACGACCACCTTGCCCATCCGTCGTCGTTCTGTTTGAGCCATTGTTTCCCGTGCCCTCGTCAACATTGTGCAGCAACCACCTGTACGCTTCCCTAACTTCGTCCTCTCCGTCATTTTTCGTTTCTGTTTTCGGCTTTTCCGGTTTTATATTTGAGCCATTTTCATTTCCATTTCTCACTGTGTGGCCGACAATTTGTTCCTCCTTCGATCCCTCTCTTCTCTCTCCGTCTCTTCTCTCTCCGTCTCTTCCCTCTCCGTCTCTTCCCTCTCCGTCTCTTCCCTCTCCGTCTCTTCCCTCTCCGTCTCTTCCCTCTCCCTCTCTTCCCTCTCCGTCTCTTCCCTCTCCGTCGCCCTCAGTCTCTGTTTCGGCTGCCGCCTCTCCTCCGTCCTCTTCCGCCTCATCAGCCGTCCCCTCCAGCACCATTTGTTCAGTCCCCGCGGGCATTTCGTTAGCCCTTCCATTGCCACTTTCTTCTCCCTCTCCCAACAACAACGAATCGAAATGTTCTGTTGAGTCGTCCGAGTAGTTGACCATTTCAGAGGACAAATATTTTGGCGAATGGCCCGCGAAGGAATGAAGCGGAAGCGATGAAAAGAGGAGGAAAAGCGTAGTGAATGTTAGCGGCGACTCAGCGAAGGATGGCATTTCGTGACAATTCTGCAGTCGAATAACGGAACCACCACCTGTTTTGGACAAATTACACAAAATGCGAATGGTCGGTCATTCAATGACCAATGATCAAATGGCTTGGGTTTTTGAACTGATCATTGGTGATTAGAGTCGGATTTCTCCGACGGTTTGGGAGGTTCAATTTTATCGAAATATGTTAAAATTTTAAAAAAGTGAATGAATAAAGGGAAAACAATTTAAATCATTCTCAAAGCTTCGGCATTTTCTTTGACTAACTAAATTATTCGTGGTGCGCACCACACACATTTCGCACTGCTTTATCCCTTATCCGATTTCCCCTCGCTCCCGCCGCTTGGATCAGATCCGGATGAATGGCATTCCCTCCTTTTGTTTATCCAACGGAATGTCTTCCGGCATCTCTTCCCCCGGGGGGTTATCACACAAAATGCGACGACCACCCGCTAATTCCGTTGTTGTCCTTCCCGTGCCTCCATTAACCTTTTATGAGTCGGACATTTCATATGCTCCTTAGTTCTAATTTTGTGGACTGAACCACAAATATGACAGTGGTCGTGCCGGACGAATTCAGAAAGTGCCATCCGCCGCCGGGATTTCCGATGTCGGGAAAAAGCTCAAAATGCCGGGGATTGCCGGGAGGAAGGGGGCATCGAGTTGAACCAAACTGCTGCAACTTCAATATGCATTCTATGCCTGTTATGTCGTAATATTTATTATTTATTATGCATAAATGTTTCATCGTTTTAAGGAATGTTTTAAAAAATGTGGAAAAGAAAGAGATGGAAGTGAAAAAAGGCACACAAAATATTGTTGGGGCAGAGAAAGAGAGAGAGGGGAGGGGAACGGATGGTTGGCAATGAGTGACAATGCAAAATGGCAGTGATTTGGGGGGACATCCGATGCCGCGGCATGCCATCTGACGAAAATGATTGATCAATGTTGATCAATCTCTCTATTCATCCAAGTTGTCTGTCTCATGATGGTAAATGAATAAATGATCAATCAATGGCAAGTTTTTTCCAATTCGGCATTCGAACAATTCATGCAGGCGCATAATAACCGCCGTACAGAGCGTACGGAGACGCGTACTGTCCGTAGTAAGCACCGCCCGGATAACTACCGTACGCATTGCCACTGTACGTACCGTAATAGGGCGGATAAACGCCCGCGCCGGCACCGTACGGCACAAGCGATTTGTCTGGCTGCTGTTAAATGGAGGAAATTCCAAATTCAAAACGGACCCCGCCAAAAGTGCACTCCGAAATCAGAACTGTCCATCCGTTTTTCGTTTATCATTTTTCTCAACTATAATACTCTGATCACTGATCAAAGAGTGACCGATCGATGGCCAATCTGATGCTGTCCATCTAACATCTCTCGCCGTTTTTCCCAACCACAATACTCTGATCAGTGATCAAAGTAAATGATCAGTGAGTGATCAATCGATTGCCCACCCACTTGTTGTTGTTGGTAATATTGTTGGAAGTACGCCGCGTGCTTCTGTTCATAGTGTTCGTTTTCTTCGTCCCGAATCGCCCGTTGAGAAAAGTACAAAAAAAGTGCGGTGAACACCAAAAAAGCGATGCCCGCCCACGCGGTTACGTAGGACCAGCCGAACGTAATTTGGGTGGCATTTTTAAGTGCCTAAATTATTTATATATTTTGCATCTTAATTTTTGCGGAAAATGCCAAAAAAAAAGAGAAAACGATCGAACTTTTGGCCAGTCCATGTAGAACGGGTACACATCGATCACTTTCCGGTCCATGTAATTGACAAAATGCCATAAAAGCATGGCGCCGATCAGCAAAAGGACTGAATTTTGAACATTTTTTTCCGGCACGGCCCCCGCGGGAAAAAATACCAGCGAAAAGAAACATCAGACTGGTCCAAAAGATCAACTTGGCACTCCGCCAACAGCAGCCACAAATGCCGACGAGAAGGGCAAAAGCACTGAGCAAAAGGCCGATGCCGAAAAGAATGTGAACGCCGCGAAGGAACCAAAGGCGACGCAACTAAAACAAAATAAAAGTGTTAATTTGCCAAATGAAAGAGAGAGGACATGGAAATGAGGGGGGGATGCTCAGGATAAGGACGGATATGGACAACGATTTAAGTGAAATATGACGGAAACGGATACGAAAGTCGAGCCAGCGAGTGATCAGCGGATTATTCAAATAATTGAAACGATTTTGAAAATCGAACGGATATATCCGGAAATGAATTCAAATATCCATGAGCACCCCTGCTGATTGGAAGGAATAATAAAATGATTGAAGTGCCTGATTTGTATTGTATCGCTGAGTGATATTGGAGCTTGGCCAATAGTCCGAATTTGCGATACAAACTTGGCCAAACCAAACATAGGAGCCAATCTCTGAAAAAAGGCGACGAATTGCCAATGAGCGAACGAACTTTGTTCGACACAATTCGAACCATTGGGGACGAGGTCCGGGAAACAGACATGGAGAAGGCCGTACTGTCGGGAATAGAACAACGGATCTGAACGAGAAGAGAAGGCTGAACGATGTATTTGATGTGCTGCTGTTGCTTTGTTGTTGTTGTTCTTACCCACCTGTGTTCACTTCTTTCGAATATTTGGGGCCCAATTCGGATTTGTGCACAGCCAAAAGTTGCCGGTCGACCTCAAAAGATGCACAAACAAAAGTAAATTCGGTTGATTTGTCAGGGATTTGGCTAATACAGCAAAGGGGCAATGTTTACCCCCCCCCCGGCCCCAGTCCATAATTCTTTGCCCTTTTCCAATGATCAATGGCCAACTTTTACTCGTTCCTATTCGTATCCCTTCGTATCATTCCCTCCCTCTTATCCCTTCGTATCATTCCCTCCCTCTTCCCTCTTATCCCCGGTATCATTCCCTCCCTCTTATCCCTTATCCCCCACTTTCGTATTATCCCCCACCCGTTTATCCCCCTCCTCTCTCTCTCTTCCTCCCTCCCCGCTTTAGGGTCTCTTCTTTTCTTCCTTTTGCCGCTGCTCCGTTAGAAATCGTTGCTGAAGGTGCGCAACGGACTCGGAATACAAAAGAAGGTCAAGGCTCTCTCTCATAGACTTGGGGTCATTCCTTTTGCACATTGCTACTCCTCCTCTATCCCCTTGGGGGCTTTCTTCCACTTCCTTGCTCTCCCTCCCTCTCTGTGCGGCGTTATCCCTCTTTCCTCTCTCTCCACCTGCCTCTCCCTCCCTCTCTGTGCGGCGTTATCCCTCTGTCCCCTCTCTCCACCTGCCTCTCCCTCCCTCTCTGTGCGGCGTTATCCCTCCTTCCCCTCTCTCCCCCTGCCTCTCCCTCCCTCTCTGTGCGGCGTTATCCCTCTTTCCCCTCTCTCCACCTGCCTCTCCCTCCCTCTCATTCCATCGATCCGATTTCTTTACTCCTCAACTCTAAACATCCCTTCCACAACAGTCACAGCAATTGCGCAGATTTACGAACGGATGGATGGGAGAGGAGAAAAGGGAAAACAGCGCATAAAATGAATGAGGCGGAAGAGGGGAAGTATTGAAATGGACGCATTGTTGGGGGCTTTACGAAGCGAAGCGTTTGTTTGTGTATTTATATATTTGTGAGCGACGAATCGGAGCGATGCAAACAAACAAAAAGTGCCAAAAGGAAGGGAAAGTGCCCGAAACAATAATTAATACTCCCATGGCACTTTCCATCAAACAGTCAAATAGTCAGTCAGTGATCACTGATCAGTGTGTTCTCCCACCTGATATTCAAGCCAATTGTCCGATCCGCCCGCCAGCAGCATTAATGTAAAGCCGAGCAGTGCAAAAATGGTGGAGATGGAGAGGAGGACGGGAGACGACCACATTGGCGAGGAGGAAAGAAAGTGAACGAAATGAAGTTGGGCAAGTGGGCGAGTACTGCTCCGTCTCGTTGGCACTTTCTTTAGTGCCTTTGCCTCTGCTGTTGGCACTCCAGCAGTGCAAACGAATCAACGAACGAAAAGCGCAAGTTCAAAATTAAAAAATAAATGATAAAGTTGTCTATTGAAAATTGGGGGACGGAAAATTTGTACAAATGCATTAAATGGATGGATAGGTACAAACCTTAATTAAAGGGACAAAAATGGTGGGCAGTGGGCAGAAAGGTCGTCGCACTTTTGTTTGGGTCGGACGGAGGATATGTGCGCAAATCGGCGGGGGGGGGGGAAGGAAGGGGAAGAATGATGGTATGTGCAATGCAAATACAAATGCCATCCAAAAGAGGGAGGGGAGGAAAATAGTGGGCACCCGGGGGGAGGGAGGGACGAAGAGGAAGTTTGGCACTCAAAAATATGCACGGCAGGAGCAAAACCTAAAAGACCTACCTAATCTGATTTTTGAAAAATTTAGGAAAATGAGCGTAGAAACAGTCAGTCGACCTTATAATAAGTGATTGGGTGGGTAAATGGAATTGGATATGATTTGAGATGGAGCGAGAGAGAGGGCGAGAGAAGAGAGAGATGAGAGGAGAGAGAGGTGGCGAGAAAGAGAGAGATGCCAAGAAAGAGAGATAAAGATGTCGAGAGAGAGATGGCGAGAGAGAGAGATAAAGATGTCGAGAGAGAGAGAGAGATGGCGAGAGAGAGAGATAAAGATGTCGAGAGAGAGAGAGGGTCACTCACTCAATCAGTCAAACTCTTTGCTGTCTCTTCTCATCTTCGTCGCCGTTTAATCCATCTTGTGAATGGGAAGGAATGGAGGAATAAAACAATGTACAAAAGCAAAGGTCGAGAATGAGCGCGGAGGGCACTGACCGGCGGTCGGTCGGTCGGTCGTCTTCTCCAATCCAATCCATCGCCTCCCAACTTTTATCGCATCCCAACCACGCACTATTTTGTACATTGTGCCGACACCGCCGCTTCGCTGTGGGGCGCCGTTGACCAACCACCTCTCTCTCTCTATCTCTCTCTTTCTTCCTTTCTTTATCCATCGCCGGAGGAAATGTAGCAGGGTTTGTTCCAATGTTTTGGGGAGAAAAGATGCAAAGACACGCCGACTCTGATGGGGAGAAGATGCGTCGCCGATGTGAAGGAATGTATTGACCGACCGACCGACCGGAGGAGTGAATGGGTGAGGAAGAGTTGGGATGGGAATGGGTGGCTGGCTGATCAATCCAATCCGCCCACCCATTCATTCACTGCTGCTGCATTCAGCACCACCAAACGCGACGACGGGGTGCGCAAAGGAAGGAATTCCTCCAAGGGAGAAGCAAAACGTGGACAGGCGGGGAGACGACGCCGGGGGGAGGGGGGGAATTGACTGTACAATATAATTCATTGGTTGGACAAGTTCCTATTTGATGGGAAGGAGGGAAAGTGAATGCTGAAGTGTATTGTGTCGGATAAAGCACAAACTGATGCTGCTGGAGAGAAAGTGATCATGATGCGCGTGCTGCTGCAGCTGCAGCAGTCCTCCGCCCCCTCGCCCAAAGAGGGCAAAATGCGCAAAAAATGTAAATTGAATGAAGTGGCAGCATTTGAAAAGCGTCGGATATGCTCCTCTCCTCTTCCTAAGCACCTCGGCTGTTGTTGTGGTCAGCTCAACAAAAAGTGGTCGTCGGATTGGATGCGCTTTTGCCAAGAAAGGAATGAAAAATGACAAAGGCAAAAGGTTACGGAGGTAAAGGAGACGAGGAGGTGAAGACGGATGAGAAAGTAGAGAGAGAGAGAGAGAGAGCGAGATATATATATATATGAAGATAGAGAGGAAGGGAAAGAGAAGGATTGCAGGAGGAGTAACATAGCGCAGGAAAAGCATAACCCCATGTCTCTTTGGCTCTGATCTATCCGACAAATAGCACCAAATTACAGATGGAAAGCCCAAAGGACGTCCGCTTAATTTGCTGACGGATGGGCCGAACGACTGGCAAATGAATGAAGCGCAACGCGACACGAATGGCTGGACGAACAGCCACATGCGCAGGCAGCAGCAGCAGCAGCAGTGTTACTCACCCAACTCGTCCGCACCCTCTTGATCTTCTCCCCCTCCCTTTTTTTGTTCGTTCCAACCAACCGCCGATTTGTTTGTTCATTCTCCGGCGACGGTTGGGAAAGGTGGAGGTGGTTGGTTGGTTATGATGCCGCCGCCGTCGCCATGTAAAAGATGTTCTTCCTCAGTCTCTCTCAACGTACTCCTTTCTCCTCTCTCTCTCTTTTCACTTCCTTCCTTTTCTATCAATTACACAATGCATGTTGTGTACATATATTACATTCAGCATAAATGTACATTCAATGTGTACATTTGTATGTTTTTTGGTTTTATTCATCAATATGCGGACAATTCGACTGATCAGTTACAAGCAAAAAAACAGTTAAATTGATTGTAAAATTCTTAACATTTTCGAATTTTCTATAAAATTAAAGTAAGAGATATGTAAACACAAAAACATTTGAAAGGGATAGAAAATTATATCTAAACAAAGCACAACAAACCGTAGGAGGATTAATGGCAAATCCGGATTTCGGTACAAATGAAAAATATGTGAAAGAATGGCACCAGAGAAACGGAAAATGACAAGAAAAAAAAAATGATAGGAATAGGAACATATGCAAAATGATAATAAATGTAACGATGAAGATGGATGGAGTGGTGGGATAAAGCCGAAAACAGTCAATTTGAATATCGAATTCGAAAAAATGCAGTCCGGATATTGTTAGCCTAAATGCAAAAGATTTGAGGCGACTACAACAACGGCAAAAGAGGCCCAGGAAAGAATGGCAAAGGGCCAAAGCCAATGGACGAAGGGCGAGCGGAGGTGGCGGGGAACTGATGAAAAGCCGCCGAGTCGGGCGGAAAGAGTACGGCGAGCACCCAAAATGAGAAGGGTCGGCAAAACGAACTGAACGCCGACGCCCGGGAAACTGCCTTAAAAATCGACAGCTTATCCAATTTCAAATTGGTGAGACAGACGCCCATTGGGAAGGACTGATCAGATTAACAAAAAAGGGATCTGTCCGATCGACGGCGGATGAGAGAAAATTGCACTACCAGTGATCGAAGCAAGTAGCAGCACATTGTCCGTGACGAGAGAAACGAGTGCAGGCAATGCCACAACCAAAAAAGGAATGCCAAACTGTTTGAAGAGTGAGGAAAGGGGCGAAGAACGCGTGGCAAAGTGCGCAGGTTGGCGGGGTGAATTGGTGCCAATCTGATGATTGGTGCCATTGTTTGGGAAGTCGACTAACAAAGCCTCACTCTCTTCAGAGACTGAAGAAGTGCTGAAATGGCTTTAACCAATTGAGTCCGTCCGCCCTTTCACTTTTGGTACTCACTTTGCCCTGGTGATCAGTCGGCTGCCCGCCCCGCCGACCTTTTTGCATCGGTCCAACAAAGTGCCGAGCACGCGAATGTTGTTACACAGCGTAATGGCCACAATAACGTAGGAGGAACTGAGCACAAAAACGGGGAACAGCGCCAAAAAATAATCGATCACTTTGAGCATTTCGCCAGTCTGATCGTCATGCTGAACCATTCAATCGATAATATTGTACAATTAAACTGTTAAATTAAGAAGGCACAGACCAGAAAATTGATGGTGTAAATGTCCTGAACATGTTCAAAGGTGAAGGAACCGCTCAATGAGAGAGCGCAGTAAAAGAGATAAACCAAAGCGTAGACGGAACTCAGTTTGGCACTCAAATGGCTTTTGTTCCTGCAAAACTGAATAAGGTAGAGCAATGAAAAAGACGACAGCAGCACCTTATAGGAGTGACGAGACCGGGGATTGAATGGTGGCACATAAAAGCATAAACGGCGACGCCGAACAAAGAGCCAAAACCGTGCACATTTGCCGGTGCCGGCGAACCCTTCGGTCCGTTGTGCACCAATTGAATGGTGGCCAAGGTAATCATCAGCAGAAATGCTAAACCAAACAAATTTGGGACCATTTTAATGCATTTATTATTGTTAACATTAACTACAATAAAAGGCTTTTCTTGGCATTCGTCAAAAAATTGTTGGGGCAATTTTGCTGACAGCCTGTGGCTGTATATGTCAAGCAGCTGACAGCACCGTTTGCCCCTTGTGCATTTGTTTCGCAAACAATCGGCATGAGACTGGGCCCATTCACTTATTGTGTTAAGGGCCCAATTCTCGGCTTTGTTGCTTTTGAACCGCCCATTTATCTCCCAACCCCTACCCCCTTTTATCAAGTCCGGAGATTAACCACTCGACCAAGTGGATTATTCCCTTTGCTTGCCTGTCCATCTTGAAAGTGTTGTGGCCAATTGAAGCCATTTGGTCCGTGTCATTCCCATCAAAATCTGAAAGTTCAATCATCAAATTGTCGGCAAAACCAAATGGGACAAACCATCGGAAAACAAAAGACGAGAAAGGCAAAAATGCAAATGCGATAAACGGCAAAGCGACTGATCGAATGGAAAATGTCGTCGCTGTGGCGATGGCACGGCGCATCGGAGCTGATCATTGCAGAAGAGACGTTCAGCGAAGCGCAAATCACGTTCATAAGGGACTTGGGAACAGTTGTGGAATAAACCTAAAAGAAGGAAAAAAAAGTAATAGGGAAGGAAGTAATAGGAGGGAAGAAAAGAAGGAAGGGAGAGAAGAAATTGGAGGGACAGAAAGACATAGAGCAAAACAGACAAAAAACAAAGAATGGATAGCCAAATATGTAAATGTTTACCGCGAGGTCGCCGAACAAATAAATGGTGAGCAGCAAATATGAGAGGACGGTGCCCGACTGACCAAGGAACAAATGTGCCATTTCACTCTGACAAAAAGGCAAGCATATTGGTTTCTCTTACAATAAATATGTCGATGAAAATGGCGTACAATTTCGACCCTTTTGGATATTTCGTAGTCGCCATCGGTCGGCCGTTGTCCGACCGATGATTGGTGAACAAACTGATTGTGCTGTTGTTGGTCCGAGCCCGCGGTGGCCGGGAAAGAGAAGCGCTGCTGCGGGGCGGCACCGTCGGAGGCCATCACAACGCTGCCCACCCGAACTTCGGACATTTCTCCGTCCGCGCTCGACGGCACGTCCTCCTCAACCACAATGGACCCTTCCTGCAATTGCTCCCGGGGCGGTGCCTTTCTCAGCACGCAATTGGCAATTGACATCGATTCCAATACGAAAGTTGCGCACACGTAACTGAAAGATTGGGGCACACTTAAGACTTTCAAATGCAACCAATTTTGTAGGAATAAAAAGTAATTGTGGTCAAAAGGTCGACTTTCAAGGACTTTAAACCTGACACTAAATAACCTTGTGAATGCTGATACCAGAAGGAGAACGAGGCCAAGCAGATAACCCGCTGTTTGGAAGGCCCGTGGCAAGGCGAGCGCGCCGGTGCCGACGATAAGATTGAACACATAGAGCAGTCCGACCTAAACAGTTGGATTTTCTGTGTAGGTGTCAAAAGCTCAATTTTAAAGAAAAAAAAAATACTGACGGGATGGACATCTAATAAATCCATCCGTCAAATCAGTACTTTTCTTTTTTTAAAGCCTTTTTTTGTTAAAATTTTGTCATTATTCGTTTTTAATGTAAATGTCTCAAAAAAGCGCAAAAGTAGAGGATCTGTTTGACACTGACCGTGGCGCTAAAAGTTTGCGCGGCAGGCACCGAATCTTCCGCCATCGGTGGTCAATCTGATCGGCATAAAATAACAAAATTGCAAAGGGAACCAAAAGCAACAAATCCCGTAGCAGCAAAAGAAGCAATGGAATGAAAAATGGGGTGAAGTGACCACTTTACATAATTAATGGGGAAAAATGGGCGAATGAAAAGACGAAGCGATAAGAAAAGAGTAAAAGAGGGAAATGGAAGAGAATGAAAGTAATGCAATAAAGACAACCATGTGAGCACAAACATAAGAAAGAAACACTCTACCGAACTCTAAGTTTAAAACAAAAAGTACCTTTGAAATAAGGAGGAGTAAACTCGGAAAATTGTGGTCCCATTCGGCGATTGAGATTGAACTCCGACAGCATAATCCGGAAGTCCGGTGGTCTAGAAAAACAAACTAGTTTTGAACTGGTCAAAGTTATTAAAAAAATAAATAAAATTAATGATTTTTTACGGTTAAAATTCCATGTAAGGATGAAGAGAGAAATGCCTTTTTCTTTACCACTCCTCTCACATTTGCCAACTTTGCCCTTCACCTTTCGCTTTGCCGTTTACGCCCTTTTATCCCCTTCGGCGGGGATATCCTCCCATTTGTCTGCCTTTTCTTCTTTTTCCTCTCTCTCTCTCTCTTTTACACTCCCTGCTTTCCTCTTCTCTCGCCCACTTTTGCTTTGAATTTGCCTTTCGATTGGACGCCGTCCGTCTCCGTTTTAGCGCCGCCGTTGTTGGATTTGTTGAGTGAAGTGTCTCTCTCTCTCTCTCTCTTTTCTGTCTCCTCCTCCATTTTCCGTCCCATAAAATGTTGGGCTGTTGTTGCTGCTGGTGGTAACGATCACTGATGTGATGAAGACTGTTTGTGATCCTTCCTTCTCTTTTGCTCATTATTTTCCAATTCCCGCCAATTTATTCTGACGTAAAATCACGCCGAATTCGTTTGGTTTTAGTCCGATACAACAAAACCTTTCAAAGGGAAGCAAATTTGCTTGCTTCATTCTTCCTTTATCCGCCGATGTAACATATTCGTCCATCCGCCGCCTTCGCTCCTCGTCCAATTAATCCGACGAATACGCCCAATCGCATCCAATCGATTCCATTTGAGAATTGATGAAGAAGGGAAAGAAGTGAGGGGGTGGGGGATTCATTCGTCCACTCGTTCATCCGCCCTCTCTGCCTGCCCACAATAATTGCACATCCCTTTCCCATCCATCCCCATATATCCCCCCCCCCATATATCCCTCGACAGATCGGTTGTTTGATGGTCCGTTGTTGAAATGAGCAATGAATGATGTTCTTGGAAATTCGACGACACAAAAACGCTCCGGGGCATTTGTTTTGTTGGCTGTCACTCCTTGGGACAATTTTCTCTGTTTTCCTCAGGGCTTTCGTCCCTCCCGTCCTTCCTAATTATCTCCAATTTCGGATGACGAATTTGCTGACTCATAATTATTGTCCCATCCAATTCTCATCAGCGATTGATGATTAAGTTGTGACGTTGGACAGAAATAAAAAATTAACATCCGCCAACGGGGGAATTCTTTGCTGATTTGTGGGGGGGGGTAAATGGTGATCTTTGATCATCAATCAATCAGTCCTTTGATCTTCCGCCGTCCATCATCATTTTTCATTGTGCTCTTCTCGGAGTGGCCAGCACTAGCAACAGATCGATGTTGTTTCCTTATTTATTTACACTTTCCTTAATGACACCGACGACAGAGATTCATTCCTTCACCGATTTCGCCTCGTCCCCCCCTCCAATTACAGTTGATGAGAGAGGGTGGTGGTGGTTTTCTGTTTTCTCACCTCTTTTCTCCACAGAATTTTATAATTCGATTGATTTGTAAATCGCTACCGCCTCCCCCGCCCCCCCCCGCCCCAACCGGTCCAACCCAACCCCTACGGGGAAAGGGCATCCATCCTTCAGCAGCAGCAGCTCATCTCTCCCCCCCCCCTCCCCGCCCCCCATTTCTCCCACCACAATTCTCTCTTCTTCTCCCCCCATCAGCCTTCTCTTCCCCCTCCTCCCTCGTTTTCTTCTTCTTCCGACTGTTTCCTCTCTCTCCCCCTCCCGCCGATTCCTTTTGCTTTGTGTGTACATTCAATTACTTACTGCTGAATGATGAGAAGCGCGGCTTCTGCTCCGCTGAGGGGGGACCACAAAGTGGGAGAAAGGGCCGTTAGCATCCATCCATTAGCATTTTGCATTTACATACAATTCACCACAAACATTTTGCTTTTGGTTTTCGATTTTTATTTCGTTGCCTTTCACAGGTAAAGAAACTTACAAAAAAAAAACGTTTTCCTAAATTTACAACTTAAAATAATTTTCAAAAGTTTCCGATGGCAAACGATCGGCGGGAAGTTGGTGTTGGGGGAGTATACTTTACGATCACAACAAATAATTTAGCGACGATTTTCCTCCGATTGTCGTCCGCCCTATCAATCAGTCAATGAATAATGATCAATCATTGAAAGTAAAAGACAGAGAGAGAAGCAAGCACAGACAGCATTTTGAAAGAAAGAGACCGTCGGTCTTGCTAAATCCAATTGCTTCTTCTCTTATGTATTTTATCACTTTTTTAAAATTAAACCTTTCGATTAAGCAAATTCTCACTTCATTTTGCTATTTTCCTTAATATACTTTCCTTTTTTAAAATAAAATATGCAAAGCTTCTCTCTCTCCCTCTCCTCTTTCTCTCTCTCCTCCATCTCTCTCTCTTTCCTCCCTCTCTCCTCTCTCTCCCTCCACTCTCTCTCTCACTCTCGTCCCCCTCCACTCTCTCTCTCACTCTCGTCCCCCTCTATCTCTCTCTCTCTCTCTCCTCTCTCTCCCTCCACTCTCGTCACCCTCTATCTCTCTCTCACTCCTCCCTCTCTCTCTTCTCCCTCTCTCCTCTCTCTCCTCTTTCTTTCTCTCTCTACCTCCTTCTCCTCTCTCTTTCTATCTCTCTCTCTCTCTTTCTATCTCTCTCTCTCTCCTCTCTCGCTCTCTCTCTTTCTAGCTCTCTCTCGCTCTCTCTCTCCTCTCTCCTATCTTTCTCTCTCTCTCTCTCTCACTCTCTCTCTCTCTCTCTTTCTTCGTTCCCACAGATTGTTTTGGAAAATGGCCTCAATTTGAGACCACCATAAATGAATACACATATTCAATTCTTGGTTTGTCCATCTGCGCAATGTCCTAAATTGCTGCTGCTGTTCTTCCCCCCAATGCTTAATTAAGTTTGCCTTTTCCCACCGCTATTGTACGACTCGCAGCAAACATTTATTAAACGTTTTGTATTTAATGCTAACCAACGACGGAATGCCTTTTTTTAAAAACACTTTCACTGCTGCCCATTTCCATTATATTCTTCCAAACGACGGCCGCCGATAAGAATTTTTGGTGAGAAATGGGGGCCAAATGATAGCGCTTAAATTGACAAATTGAAATGAAATGGAATAAGAACAAGGAATGTGACACCGCCATCATCAGCACAAATACAATACATACATTCATTCATTCATCGATACATTCACAAAACGAATGATGACAGACAAAAGCACCAAAATAAATTGCTTATTCATTATTAAGCTTTTTGTTTGGAGAGACAAAAAAAGGGGGAACAACGGCATTTTTTGTTGATATTCCCAAGGCTAATTATTAAATATTTATTTTTTTTTGCTGTTTGCGTCATGCCATATTTTTGTAGGCGAAGAGAGTGATCAATGCTGAATAGTAATTTATGCAAATTTGGCTACTATTTATACATATATTCTTCGTAAAATCCCCCCCTGCCCCTTAAAATGGCTTTTGGTCCCATTTTTCGGTCAGTTTCAAACCGAGAAAATCAGGCACGGGAATTGATTCCCTCACAAATCCGGGTTTTTTCCTTCCCGAAATAAAAAACGAAATAAAATTGTTGTCGTCAACACATTTCATATTTGGCGGCATTTTATTCTTTGTGTTTATTGCCACTGTCTGTCAGCAGATTATGCCCTTCCCGGGTTGTCGGGGCAACGCCAAGAAAGTGGGCATTTTATGGTGCCTCCCAACCATCCATCTACCCCCGATACATTCCGCCATCCATGTAATATAATGTTATTGTTATCCATCCCTTCGCCTCCCCTCATCAGTCGCCCCCCCCGCCCTTTCCCGTCCCAACGGCATTTAATCCTTTTTCATTCATAATCCATGCCCACTCTCACCTCTCGTCTCACTTATCCCACCATTTGTCTATTAGGCCAATAAATACCTGCGCTTCCGTTTATTCCTCGCCATTTATCAAAAAACTGTCCATCGAACCGCTCAAAGACTCTCTTCTGATGATTGATCTCTAAAATAACGCCGCCGCCGCCCACTCACTCGTTCATTGTTTGAAGAAGCATTCCTACAAATTTAAGAAGCTTTTCCGCTGTTCAAAAGGCTTTCCATTGATCTTTTGCTTCTCAAAACATATAATTGCGCATTCTTTTTCCATTTTTTTTGTTGTCGGAAAGACTCAAAGTTTCCTTCCCCCTCCGCCTGCTTCAAAGGTCACCTCCCCCACGCTACTCTCATCACTTTCTGTGGGACTTTCATCATCGGAATGACTGAATATTGTACATACATATAGAGTGGTGCAGCAGTGGGAACGGAATGAGCAAAATGAATCAACGATTAGTCACTACGAGCCGAGTGGAGGCGCTGGGCTTGTGATGCTAAGGGGGGGGGAGGCGATGGAATGATTGGAGGAAGGGTACGGCAATGAGCAGACGGGGGAAACGCTTTTTATTGCCAGGCTTTTTCTCCAATGTCTTTTCTCCCTCCGACGATCCATACTTTGTCCGTCGTTTCGCCCCATTCAATTCAATTTGATTTGCGTTTCCTTCGGCCAATTTATCCCGTCCGACTCTCCTTTTTTTTCCCGACGATGTCTTCTTTAAACTCGTCCATTCCGAAGTCACACGGAACGCTTTGCCCCCTCCCCCCTCTTCCCATGCCATCCATCCGACTTTAATCTTTTCGTCTTTCCTTAAGCGGCGGATGTATGACGGGGGAGGTTGGTTGGCTAATGCGATCCTCATTCTTTTCCCTAATCCCGACCGTCGTTTTATCATATTACATTTTTTCCGAATTGCGACAATTTCCCATGTAAAGAGGTCTGGCTAGGTCGATACTTTGTTTTTAAATGGGGCTGGCCAAAGGACTCAATTTGGCCATGTCTTCGGCCAAGTTGAAACTCTCTTCCCCCCTCTCTCTCTCTCTCTCTCTCCTCTCTCTCTCCAGTATTTACTCCCACGGGCATTGCCTGCTCTCCCCTCGCCCCAGGGCTTTCCCCTTCCCGACAAACATAAATTTCGTCCCGCCATTTTCATTCCTTCTCCATTCCCACTCACATTCCCACCCATTCCCAGTGTCCCGCTGTGTGGTGGTTACTGATGGCTTTCCCGTCTTTCCCCACTTCAAACAGTGCCATTTTCGCAACCCTTCCATTCATTCCATTCCGAGCCGCAATACCAATTGGACGACGCCCCGTAATTGTCATGGTCAACGAGGAAATTTTTGCCAATTTCCATATTATCAATGGCCATCCCCCCATCCAGGCATCCAAATTGTGGAGACATTTGATATAGCGAAGTATGTATTATTACTGCATCCATTGAAGTGTTGCCGCTTTGTTTACAAAGGTTATTCTCAAGTGCCATTGCCCTCTCCTTCCACGCCTTTTCCTCTCCCATTTTATCCCTCTCCCTTTCATCACTTCTTCTTTCTTTTTACCTCGGCTTTTCCACGGAGCCCCAAAGCATTGTGTACTTCCTCTCTTTCTCCCCTCCCTCCCTCTTCATTCCCTTCCGGTCGACCGCTCTTTCCGTCCGCCTTATCTGAGCATTGTCAAGCTGCGGGAGAAGCACACAAATAGTGAGTGAATTTGAGGATGAGAAGTCATTGCCCCTTCTCTCTCTCCTCTCTCTCTCTCTCTGTACTCTTTCCTTTCCGGTGGCATATTCCCTTTCCCCTCCGGCGACTCCGCTCCTTTCGGATGTTGCTGAATGCCAACAAAACATTCATTTGCCAAATGTCCAGTCGGGACCAAATGCACAAAAGTGCTCACATTCCGCTAATTTATTTCAGTGAGCAAAAGGGGTGGTAAGAGGCGACGACAAACAACGGCATAAAAGAGGCGATGAAGCGGACAAAGAAAGAGAAAAAGGAAGCCCCATCCCGCCAAGGAAAAAATGGTGCGCAAAGGCATTTCGAGGAGGAGCAAAGCGGGGAGGCAAAGGAGGGGACGGCGCGAATGCCACCAACAAACACTTTGTCGGTCTCCCACTTTCATAGCGTCCCTCATTTCCTTTAACTTCCTCTTCTCCCTCCTCTCTCTTTCTCTTTCGATTTAAATTTATCAAATTTCAGTTTTCTTTACTAAACTCTTTTTAATCAATCAATGCCTTTCTCACTGTAATTTGACTTTACCTAATTTTGTCTATTTCATAACATTTTCAGAAACAAATAATTCCATTCCGTTTATTCAATTTGCTTCCTTCAACAATTTCGCTTTCTCTGCAGAATGCCGCAACTTTTGACGGCGCTTCTTCTGCTTCAGTTTCTGTTCGTTGTGGGAATTGCGGTGAGAAAGAAGAGAGAACGGTGGCATGTAAACAAACAAACAAACAAAATCAAACAAACAAACACAAAAAGCTTCTTTTTGAATGAAATGCAAAAAGTGTTTATTTTTGCATAAAATCGACAAAATATTAAAAGAATGGTGATAAAAGGTGCGTACTTTATGCTTATACCTTTACACTAAACTGACATTTTTTTTTATTCGTCATCGGTTACATTAAGCATTTTAAGTCTAACAAGTTGCTTCGTAAGAAGGGGTTAGATCGGGGCAGCTGAATTATCTTCTTATTCTTGCCGTGACTGGTTAAACGAGTTTTTATTTTCCATTAAAATGTTCAGGAGCACAGCAGCAGCAGTTCAAGCAGCACCAGTAAGAAGCATGAACACTTCATGCCGCTGGTGGCATTTCAGTGCGGCTACAGGAACAAATTTATGAGTGCCGAAGGCCGTTGGCAGGACGACCCGAGCACCGTGGCGAGCTGTTTGCACGGGAAGTACGACATTCTGAAATACTGCAAAAGGGTCAGTGCAATTTTCGCTGTCTTTAAAAGTGACATGGTCGAACATTTTCTTGTTCAGGTGTACCCGGGTGAGCTGATCAGCAACATCGTCGAGTATTCGCATTTGACCCGAATTGGCCATTGGTGCCGCGAGGACGGCTCCGACTGTCGCCACCAATTTACCGTCCGACCCTTCCGTTGCATTGGTTGGGAAATGCGAAATGAACATAAGCGAATTTCATTTTTGAAAAATTCAGCAGGCGAATTTGTGACCGAATCATTGCAAGTGCCGCACCGTTGCCATTTCAGTCACATCGCCGGCAAGGACAAATGCAACGATTATAAATTCTGGAACTCGAGAGCGGAAGAAGAATGTGCCAAAAAGGTAACTAGGGAAATTATGCTGCCAACTAACTAAAATTACTTGGCTTTTAGAAGGACTCGACGAACAGCCAGTTGATGCGACTTCGTTCTTTCGCGGTTTTGGAGCCGTGCGGGTTGGGCATGTTCCGTGGCGTGGAGTTCGTTTGCTGTCCCAGCGACTTGGAGGAGCGCATTGAAAAAGTGGTCGATTTGGAAGCTGCCGAGGCGACCAAACTCAAGAGCAGCACTGCTGACGAGGATGCGGAAGAGGACGACGACGACGAGGAGTACGATGACGAGGACGAAGAAGAGGGTTGGTTCGGAGGGAATTAAGGAATGAAGACAACACAAAGGGAAGGAAGAAGCGACAAATTAGGCGGAAAGACCAGTTCCGGGGATGACCCCACCATTTTGGGTACTCATTCACTTTACGCCACATAATTTTCTTTCTTAGTCAATATTCTACCAAGGGTACTTTGACTCTTCACTTTTTAAGTCAAAAGCTAAACTCTCGAAAAAATTAGTAAGTAACATTCACCAAATCCTTATTTTTTGTAAGTTATAATCTTTTTTTTTGCGGCTTATTGTTAGATGATCGAGCCGTACAAAAAGAGTCGACAGACGCAAAGGCCGAGCAGGACCCGTACTTCAAAGACGAGCCGCAAAGCAATGAGCACGAACGCTTCCGCGAGGCTGAGGAAAGATTGGAGAAGCGCCATCGGAAGAAAGTGACTAAAGTGATCACAGAATGGAGCGAACTGTTCGAACGGTACAACAAAATGAAGGAGAAGGACCCCAAAGGGGCGGATCAGTACAAACGAAATATGTGAGTGCCAAATTGGAAACCATTTTTGGAAATTTTGAGACGCAATTCTTCCCCAACCCATTGAAGGACAGCCAAATTCCGAAAAACAGTGGCAGCACTTGAGGCAGAGAACAAAGAGCAGCGCAAACAAATTGAGGAATTGCACGACGAAAGGGTGCAGACAGCGCTGAATGAGAAGAAGAGACAGGTGAGACCGACAGACAGACGGACGAAAAAATGGACAAATGAAAATAGAAAAGGCGCGGGTGGGTGGGATGAATTCTGTTAAACGAAGCATTTTTGAGACTCGTCAGAAACCCATTAAAATTTTATTTTAACTTTTTTTCCCCCGCTGTTCCAATACGAACTGTTAAGGCGACCCACGAATACCGTGCCGCATTGGCCGTGCAGGTGGGCCAGGCCAACAAACAGAATGTGTTGCGAACGCTGAAGAATTACATACGAGCGGAGGAGAAGGACAGACAGCACATGCTCAACCGATACAGACATTTGCTGCGTTCTGAGCCGGAGGTTTCTGTTTATGTTATTACTTGATTAAAAGGAAAATTCGTCTCGCGAACTTTACTTTTAGTGCCGCCGCTCATTTCATTCATTCGCTCATTTTAGGCGGCCCTCACTTTTGAGCCCGTTCTGCTCCATCGCTTGCGTTACATTGATTTGAGAATCAACGGAACGTTGGCCATGCTGCGCGACTTTCCGATACTTGAGAAGGAAATTCGACCGTTGGCAAGTGCGTGTGGCATATGGCACTTTTGTTTGGCTATGCCAAGAAACAAAATAATTCTGACAGACATTTTGGGACGGGCAAATGCCCTTAGGCATGGCCACTCACTATAAGGGCCTATCAAAAAAGTGAATAATTGGCAAGGCTTTCATTTCCATTTTATGTTGCAACATTTTTTTTGAATTCCAGTCGCTTTTTGGAAGTCGTACCGTCGCGAGAATACGCCCGAAGTGTTGGACGAACTAGCGGCGAAAAGGGAGGGCGGCCGCTATCTGACTGAAGAGGAGCGCAACGAGCGGCTGATTCGATTGTACAAGCAGAACTTTGAACGACACCATCCGGGCAGTCATTTGACCCTGAAACTGCAGGAAATGGCACCAAAAGCGAAGGCCAAAATTGGGACAACCGCCGCTGTACCAACAACAACACATAAATCGAAGGTGGTTTCGCTGAAGGAAGTGTTGAAGGAAAGTAAAGCGCCAGAAGAGGCGGAGGAGGACTCGGACGAAGACCAGGTCTGTCTACTTCTGAGGGTGATATTAAAGGTCTGGGGGGGTACCTGGGCTGTTCCAAAAAGCATTTCTTAGTGGTGCCTTTTTTGTCCTTTTGGGCAGAAATTTTTTAGTCTTGGGGGCGAGGGGAGGGGGGGGGGGGTACGTGTACCGTGTGTGCCCTCCCTCCATCTAGACGACCCTGCCCGAGACTAATTGTTAGCATAATATTGCTATGACTGACTTGGGTTCTACCCAGATGGTGATACGGTACTAAACTGTACGCGGGATTGATTTTGTACTTTTAGTTCGAAGAAGACGAGGAAGGTGAGCAGAAGACGACCGTCTCCACGACAACCACTGACGCCCCGAAGCGAATTCATGTTGAATTGCTGAGCGGCGGCGGGGAGGAGGGGCAAAAATCGAAAAAGATTATGACTGAGGAAGAGAAGCCAGCAAAAGTGATGAGTAGCAAGTTGTCATCATCATCCTCGTCGAGTGGCAGCGAAGAAAGTGCCGACGGGGAGGAGGAGGCCGACGAGGATGAGGACAACGATGAGGAACAGACGGACGGAGAAGCCAAGAAAAAGCACCTCCGGGTGGACATTGAGCCCATAATTTTGGCACCCGCCCCTGGCGAACTCGCTGAAGGATCGCTGTCCCCGATCTTCGAAAAGCATCACCGCCACCGCTCGGATGCAACGGAGGTCGAGTCGACGATGTTCGGACAATGGCTGGCGCAGACAAACCTTTTGCTGGGTTTGGTCGCACTAACTTTGGCCGTGATGACCATTGTTGTGCTGTTGAGAAGGCGTCGGAGCCGACACCCCGGCTTCATTGAAGTAAGTGCCTGTCAGATCATCGAAAAAGTCCCAATGTTTTTTTTTGTGGGCCAAAATCCATTGTCTATAGAGAGACCAAGCCCAAAATCCGGCAATTCCAGGTCGATGTCTGTACCCCGGAGGAACGCCATGTGGCCGGGATGCAAGTGAACGGTTACGAAAACCGTAAGCGCGCCTTTTTCGTCTGTTCACTTTTGAACTGGCATTCTAATTTTAAGCGACATATTCATTCTTCGAGGGAAAGCACGCATGCTGATTGGAAGTGAAGAAGAAATGGGAACTGACAGAACGTTCGGAAATCAACAGAAAGGCGTCGAATCTCCCCACAGTTTGACATCATCGCTCCTCCCTGTTCCCATTGTAATTTAATTACTCGTTTTGTCTACATATTTCAAATTTTTGTCCTATGCATTAAACTCCCACCCCTCGCCGTCAGATGCTTTAAACAACAATTTTGGATAACAACGAAAATTTTTGTAAATTCTTTAATAAAGCATCTGGCGTCTCTTCCTTTCCCTTGCTGCTGTTACATACATATTTTGCTCCTTCGCCCGTTCTCTTTGTTCCATTTAACAGACATATTTCTACTTTCTTTTCTACTCTTTCTTTCCTCATTTACTTATTAAGCGACAATAAATCTGCACTTTTCCTATTCTTACGGATAAAGCGTCCATTTCGAGATTCTGGAAACAATTTTAATTCGACCAATCTGTGGGGAAATGGTTTCGCTTCAAAACCACGCGAAAAAGCACATAAATATTCTTTCCTCAAGGCAATTCAACAAAAAATTTCCAACAACTTATAGTAAAAAAGGGACGAACAATAGAAAAAATTGTTTTGAATGAATATAACTTATTATAATTAAGTGCGTGCTCGGGTCGAACCAAATAAGTGATTGAAATGCTTTTTGGCTAAAAGAAATAGAACAGAGATATTTTGCGCTGATGAGCTGCGATATAATTTTAGATTACGGAAATATCCTTCGGAATTCCCACGGAAAAACTAATGAATGAGCTACATTAAAAAAAGAAGGGAAGACTTATACCGAATAAAAATGTCTTTGCTTTTGCTCGACTGCTGTGTTTCATCACATTTCTTCGGCTTCCTCAAATTCCGCGCGTCGTCGTCGGCTGTCAGTAAAACCTTTTCCTGGCGCGCTCCTGGCGTTTTTGGAAGAAGAATAGCCCAAATCCGAGTACACCGACCACAACTGCGAGACCAATCAGCACGAGAAAAATGGAACCGATCCATCCCAATTTTGACGGCTTACGGTCCGGGACGTGGTCACGAGGGGCAGCAATACTAAGGAGAGAAAAATGATTCCATGCATGAAAAGACAAATAAAAATACTTTTGTGCGTATGGGTCCACCTTGTCCCGGTTGTCACCCTCGGATGGCTTCTCCACTCGAGCATACTCTTGCTCAAACATTCGAACACTCAGAAGATCATGGTTATCTAAAATTAGACGTTTTTCTTTTTACTAACTGGAACCAATTTAACATTTTCCGACTACCTGCAAGTTCTCCAGTGGCTGCCGTAATTCCGAAGTAGAAATGTGTGGGTAAAATAACATTGTCGACACTGAAACAGCGACGCCATTGTGAAGCCCCAGTAATGTCAGTAAACACCTTAAGATGAAAAGTGAAAAAGCAGAAAACTCATCATAATATTGTAGTACATATAGTTGCAAACAATTATTTTAAAAGAAAGTCGAGTTCGACTTACAGAAAGCGTATCAGCCACGTAACGGACCAACACTTGCGTGTCGTGCTCTTTGTTCCGGAACTTTGCTTCACAGCCTAAAACAATAATGACAATAAAAATACATTCAAACGCAAACTTCCCAGAACCAAAATTCCTTAAGTGACCTAACTTAGCAAAAAAAAAAAAGTAAAAGGCCGAGAAATTTCGGAAAATACACACTTCAAGATTGACTTTTCCGTTTCAGCATCCCCCCCCCCCGTCGAAACCCAAGTTCTGGGGTTACGCCCTTGTTTACCGGTATGATCTCCGCCCAGTTGGGTATGAGTTCCATCCGCGTCGTGATCGTAATGAAGCGTGCCATTGGAGACCATTGCCGAAATGAACGGGTGGGAATGCTGAAAAGTCGAGTAATTTATAATTTCTCATGAAAGCCGACCTGATGAGGCCCGTTATGGTTGCTATATGTGTCAAGAAATATGCCGAGTCCACGGAAGTAGTCTTTGGAACCGAAGACTGGCCCAAGCGTTTCCGGATCCTGGACGTACCAAATGGCCATCCCATCTAAAAGACACTACAATGAGACAATTAGCGAATAAAGCCCACCTCCGAACAAAGCGCCGGTTGAGCCGTGCACTCGGAAGTTCACAACTAATTCCCAGTCGCGCGCTGAGTTCGGCTAAGTTTTTTGCGGTAGGCTCTTACATATTTTCACTGAAATTTACCACTTTATTCCACACTCCACCACTGAGGCTTTGTAAATCAGAAGTCAAACGAATGTGTTGGGGAGTCAAGATGGCATTGCCAACAATGTCCCAAAACGGAAGGTCTGTCTCGGCATCTAAGAGTATATTTATAAAAATATATGTATTCAAAAATGGATTATGAGCATCTTCATATAACTTACACTGATATGGTTTTACAAGCGTGTGCTCCCGCTTGAGATAGCCACGCGTTTCGCCCACTGAACTGCCATCGATGGCATCAGCCGTTGGGTCGGAATGGGCAAAAAACGGATGTAAACTCAAAGAAGCAAAAAGGCACAGATGTAAAAGAGCGGACATTTTGAGCAATGTTGACCGAGGAAAATAAAAAAAATTGGGAAATCGCATTTCTTAAAAAATTATTTCAATTAGTTTAAACTATTGTTTTATAAAATACATATTTGGCAGTTATAGAGGACAAAATTCGATATAATTCGCTTAACGCGGTAAAAAGCCACGTTTATTTATGGCTGCTTGCCTTTCTACTCCTTTTTCAATGAGTGGGGGAGACAATGAGAATGGTCACGGCTATTCGACTACCGCAAAATAAAAATGAAAAAGAAACAAATACATATTAACATTTTCGTTGTAAAAACAGAACAACGGTTTTGTCAAAACAGTTGAGTCGAACCAAGCAAAAATGCCTAGTTTTCTAATAGGGTTGGGCAAGAACGGTTAACCGAACTGGAACCGAAATCCAACCTTTTTAGGCCAAAAACCGAAGACCGGGGCCCAAACTGGTCGGTTTAGGTTTGAAAAACAGACCTCTAATGATGGGATTTTTGGATAAACAATTGAAAATCCAAGAGATAGTTTTAATTACTTGTCATTTTCGTTTCAACGAGTTGTCTGTGTGTAAAACAAAAAATTATGCGTGCGACCTTGATGAAATTAGGAAATGTGATTTGTATTACCGCTATAAATTCTGCTAAGGAGATCGTTGTAAAAAATTTTCAAAATTTTGCAGTCTCCGTTCATATGTTTCGTACAAATGTGCAAATTCATTCGTTTTATGTAAAACACATACTCATTTTCTTTATTTCTATAAAGAATATGCCTTTACAGCTTTTACAATGCGAATTTTGGTCGGTGTTAAAAGAGTCATTGATTTTGCCGTGAAAGTACGCGTCAAAAAGGACGGCACCGGTGTGGTGAAGGATGGCGTCAACCATTCGATGAATCCCTTTTGCGAAATTGCATTGGAAGAGGCGGTGAGAATCAAAGAACGCAAAGAGAAGGAAGGCTCTGGGCCCGTAGAAGTTGTCGCCTTCTCTTTTGGCACACAAAAAGCACAAGTTAGCTGACATTTTGTAGCTAATTTGACTAATTTTTTTTTTAGGAAACACTGAGGACAGCGCTAGCAAAAGGTGCGGACAAAGCCATGCTCGTCGAGGTGGACAGCGCGACTGAGGAAAAGTTGGAACCAATCCACGTGGCACGTGCATTGGCTAAGTTGGCAAGGGAAGGCAAATACGACTTGGTGCTGTTAGGAAAGCAGGCAATCGACGACGATGCCAATCAGACGGGTGAGGAAACTAATTGATTATTTTTTTACTAGCGAAAAATTGTAATATTTCGTCTGTTCTCACATATTTTTTGGAAAACTTGTCCGTTTTTAGAAATAATGTAAATGTGTAATCATAAAGAATTTTATAGTACAATATTAAATTCTTATCGGGATTTAGGGCAAATGGTTGCCGGATACCTCAACTGGTCACAGGCGACGTTCGCCAGCAAAATTGAAGAGGACGGCACTACGCACATAAAAGTAACCCGCGAAATTGACGGTGGATTGGACACTGTGAAGTTGAAATTGCCGGCCGTTGTCACCGCTGACCTTAGACTTAATGAAGTTCGTACTTTTTAATTTATTGCTTAACATAAATTCCAATTCAGCCTCGCTATGCCACCCTTCCAAACATTATGAAAGCAAAAAAGAAACCAATGGACAAAAAAACAGCGCAAGAATTGGGCATTGACATGGCCAATCAAACGGAGATTTTAGAGGTAAAAAAGTCTGTTTTATTCGAAATTCAAACATGTTTTCAGGTCTCTGAACCGCCAGTTCGACAGGCGGGCGGGTTTGTGGAAAGTGTGCCTGAGTTGGTGAAGAAGCTCAAGGAGAAGGGGCTGGTTTAACAGATGATTCTGCAGATCAATGAAGCCATATTGGGCGGAACTGGACACTTCCGGACCGCCGTTTCCGGACCAGACAACTTTAGGACACCATAACTTTTTCTTTGTCAACCAAATTTTATAAATTTGATATCATTCGAAAGCTCTATGGGTTTAGAAGCTATTAACAAGCAGAAGCTAAGTAATTAAAAA